>JBBYHM010160018.1:0-111345 GCA_038381775.1 Adansonia rubrostipa
TTTGAATTTGAATTTTTCAAATAGATTTTAGATTTAAATTTATTTTGCCACTTCTATAAAAATTTGAAAAGAGAGAGAGAGAGAGAGAGAGAGAGGAAAGGTAAGTGTATTATTTAAGTACATATGTTACTTTGTACCAATGTAATATATATATATATATATAATATAAAACACATTCCTTATCTTAAGAGCTTTAATGTTTCCAAATGTATTATTGGTTCAAGACAATATCCATATTTTTTGTATAAAATAAATTAATTAATTTTCCTGCCAAGAATTTTTAATAAATATATTCACATTCTATATTTGATCGTATTTATATATGTTTTACATTCAAGTTTCTCTATTGTTAATTATTTAATCTTAGCTAGTCAAATATTGCTGTAGTTATGTCACTAATGTAATAGGAAATTAAATTTGCTCTTCTTTCTTTGTAACTATATATATATATATGACACAAATCCACAAATCCACTACTACAAACTAAATTCAAGTAATTGTTAGTGAAACAACTTCATTTCCCAAAAACATAATTTTCTCAATGGGCTACATTTTCTCAAACACGATATAACATCAGTGCTACATATTCTTATCTCATCATGAGAAAAGCTCTAGCCAATAGATTACTAAAATTGAAAATAACCAATTTAAAGAATTATCGCAATGTCCAACAACTTATAACCAAACTCATATCACAAAAACGTTACATGGCTAGAGACAACCCTTAGTTATATATTGAGTTAGTCTAATGAAAACTGAGGATAGCTAGAAATATTATGGCCTATGAGGTTAAATCTAAGTGCTAGCTAAAAAAATTCAAAGGACACTTGAATGGCAACCATAATAGAAAGAATACCAGTGAACTTTCAGTAATCTCTTGCTCCAATCAACTATAAAAATTAAGAAAAAAGATTAAATTAAATGAAAAAATAAATAAAAATACCAAAGAGCATTAAAGAGAGAAACCATAGATCTATTGCTTTAAAAGCTAAGAGAACAAAACTTGAGAATGTGCAAATAGATACAGAGTTTAACTTGGAAAGAGAGAAGAGAGAACAAAAATGGGAAAAAGACCAACAGTCTTCACAAAGTAGAAAAGCAAAATAGTAGCGAAAAATTTGGCGATGATGGTCGAGAGCGATTTAGGGATAATGGGATTGAAGCCTGCAGAGGGTTTTTGAGTAGAGCTTGAGATAATGGTTTTTCTCTTTATCAGATTTTAGGAAAATCTATTTGGAGATTTTTTAATAATTTGAGTCTAGAAATAATAAGAATTATTATTTATTTTTTATAAAATTAAGTTAATTAAATTTTTTATTAATTAATTTGTTGATATAAAGCACAAAAACAGAAAGAAGGATGAAAAAATAGTCAAAAAAGAGAGAAAAAAGGTGGCTATAAAAGGCGATTTTAATTAAGATGTTAGTGGCATTTAACTAATGAAATGCCATTATATAATATAATTTAGTAGCGTTTATTATAAAAACGCCGCTAAATAAATAAAAGATACTTGAATAGTGGTGTTTTCAATCATAAATGCTACTATATAATATAATTCAGTGGCATTTCAAATAGAAATGCTGCTAATGTTAGCCCGCTATTTTAGAATAATGAAATATTTTGGTGCCTAAAAAGTAATCGTGTAAATAGGAATTATTAATAATGACATTTTGCTACTTAAAATGCCATAACTTAATTTATTAGTGGCGTTTATATTGAAAAAACCGATAATTTTTTTTTACATTTAAACACAGAACCTCACAGCGTTTTTCTTTTGTAAATGCTACGATGAAATGCCATGATAACCCCAATTTGTTGTAGTGCATGTCAGAGGCCTAACGGGTCACATACATAAATGTGATTTTATGAAATTAAAATAGGATTGGATTAAATTGTAAATATATTGATCTCTCAGGGACTTAAACAAAAAGTTTAATTTATGTAGGGGTTTAAATGCAATTAAACCAAAGCTTTTATTCACTTTGACCTAACTACTTATACTGTTTTTGCTTTCCCTTGGGTGGTGAGATTGACGCCTTTAGCTTGTAAACTTAGGTTTAGTTGTATGGCTAAAAATTTGAAAAGGAAAAACACTTTCTTTTTCTATTCTTTTACATGACAAAGGTGTTCGATCAAGGGGAAGGTTTATGAAACCTAAGTCGCTAGCAAGACTCTTAGCAAAATAGGATCCCTACCTTGTGAACGTTTCTTGAGTCACCCATGTAGATCACTATCAGAGGCTGGACAATTAGATGGCTTTGGTTTTTGACAACTGAGCTCGGTGTGCAAGAACAATTAGAGATCGAATCTAACTATGGATCTTGGCAATTATGGTTTGAGGTGTGAATTGTGTTTTCATGTTCTTGTTTTTTAGATTGGCTAAAACTCACAAACTAATCTTCAATGAAATTCGGTATTGTTTTAATTTAATTTTTTCACTGCATAGTTTAGTAATAGTTATTAAATTTAGTATTTTTATTCGTTTGAGCATGACCCGAATTCTAACTGTAGTATCCGAGCCTCGCTTGTGTTGTTTTAATGGATCTTATGTTTTAATTGTTATCGTTTTTGAAATAGTTTGATTTTAGGAATTTTCTTGATTCAATTTTATAATTAAATTTTTAAAAAAATTATTTTAATTTAATTTCAATTATTGCAGCAAATAAATTCACGTTAATTTATTTTTATTAGTTAGTTTAAAAATGGTTTTTAACTAATTAATTGATGGAAGAATCCGTTGGCCTCAATTAAGAATTGTTGTGCCAAGACTGTACTGAATTTGGAGATTTATGGATGCTGAAAATTCAAATTTTCCTGCATATTTTAGTTGCTGTATTTTAAGGATTTTTTAGCATGAAAACGATCAGGAATTATTCTTGGTGTTGAGCGAAAAATCGTAAATCAAAAATACAAATAAACGTTGCCGTTTGGGATCTGTTGTGGCGCAATCGTTGTGCAAATTGCAGCAGCAACTGTTGCTACTTATACGCCACTTTGGGTGGTTTCCTTGGATGCTGCAAAGGATCATTCATTTTTGCTACCAGCAGCTGCTTAGTCACCATGAATAATCCTCCTTCAAGAAACGTAGTGAGGCCACATATGCAGCAGCTTGGAGATGCTTTATGCGTGACTTTAAGCCATGTTTTTTGGCATCTTTGGCTGCTGCCAGCAGCTGTTTGGCTGCATGGAAGACCTACTTACTCATGCAACAAAGGTGGAGTTTGCTAGCTGTTAGTTGTTCATTTGATGCGCAACAATGCTAGCAATTTTGGACCACTTTGCGTCTTATTGTGTATGTATTATTGCGGCTGCAAGATGCAGCTAGCAGCTGCTTATTTCACATCAATATTGGAGTTTAGCACCGATTTATGCGTTGGAGATAGATGGCTCATAGAAGCCATAAATTGTACGATTGGTTTGGTATGATCAAACTGATCATGCATGGATTCCTACTAACACAAGCGTTGCGTCGCAAATTGGTTGCTATGGATCCAAGTGTTTGTGTAAAACGAACTCCTTATAATCGCCAAATAAATAATTATTCAATTGGTTAATTCCTAAATAGTTTAAGACAATCATTGGATAATAAAATTAAAATGTTTTATTTCCAATCAAATTATTTAATTGGACAATAACTAATTTAGTTGATTAATCCTAAATTAGTTTAGGGTTTATTCTAATATGATTAGAATAAATGTTAATCAAGTAAGAAAAATAGTTTTCTTTATTAAATTAAATATAGGATCCAAAATAAAATTAATATGTTTTATTTCCAATTAACTTGTTTAATAGGACATTATTTAATTTAATTGATTAAGCTAAATGGATTAGGATTTATTCTAATATGATTATAATAAATGTTAATTAAGTACGAAAAATTGTTTCCTTGATTAAATTAAATAAAGGAATAAATTTAAATCTCAAAAACGGTAACTAGAGTTTAAAAATAGTTATATGTTCATACTATTAATTGTGAATACATTGGATGATTATGGACCTAATCCAATATGATCGTGGATGGTTGATTATTTTTCAAGGTATTTATTTTATAAATAGGGTTTGCATACCCGACCTTGTCTCTTATTTTTTAGGTTTATGAAATTCTTCCTCACTAATTTTCGTTGAATATAACTAGAAGTTTCTTTATTATAAATGTAATTAGTTACATTAAAGAGTAAAATTAGGATTAGTTTAGGAATAATTTTGCGACCCGAAAAAAGAAATCTGTGCAAAGTTGCTTGAAGCCCAGAAGACTACTTTAAAGCTTGAGAAGTTTATGTACGTAATCACCTAGGAATTGAGCAACCAATTTCCTTTGATGGCTCAGGGGAATTAGATTAGATGAAGTCCATAATCATCCAGGTAGATAGCATGATAATAGATTTATTTTATGCGATATTATAAATGCTATGCATGCTAATGTGATGAGACCTTAAATAATAAAAATCAATAAATGAAATCCCTCATACAATATTAAGTCACATGCTTCGTATGATTAAGCCACCTTCCATCATTCCTAACAAGATACCCGAGTTTCGTCCTTAGGAGACTTGTTGAGCCACTAAGGTCAAACTATCAACTGAATTGCTTGAGTTATTAATGATGGGTATTTCTCAACTAATGCTATGTTGTTAAGATGCTTATAACCATGTAGCGTCAGAGGCGATGGTTAGGTGAAACGCATAAGATGCATTTACACAAAGAGTTGCCATCTAACTGATCTAGGAGTTGCATAAAGATGTGATTGGTAAACTATACTACTTACCTAATTGGGTTGTTGTGATTTGTTGAGTCACTCAAGGTTGCACATGTCGAAAGCGGTTGCAGCCCACTAGAAATACCTTGAAAAGATTTTCGAATAATAGTGAAGGCTATTATCTTGAAAAATTAGTAGGAGAACTGATGAAGATTTAATACCTTATTTTAAGTTTGGTTTAATACATTAAAATATTAATTTATATTTTTTCCATAATAATTGTTGAAATAGGGTTTATAGTAACTGTATTACGAGGCATATTTGATGCCATTAGCCCAAAGTGTTTGGACTAACATGATAGATTGAGAATCTTTCTCAATAAATGGAAGGTTGTTTGATTCCATATTTACATGATTGAGTTGAATGACTCTACTGTTGATTCAACTACCTGGATAATTGATTTAAGGCATGAATCACACTAATGTAATGACAAAAAATTGTAAAAAAATGATAGATGGTTGGGCTTTAATGCAGTGATCCTAAGGATGGCCTATGGCATAAAAGTTGCAACCACTGCCATTGGGACCTATACCTTATTATTGCCCTTAGGCATGACCTTAGAGCTCAAAGATTGTCTAAAAACATCATTCTAGTTTTCTAACTCATTATAAGTGACAGTTTCGAGTTTAGGATGAAAGGCGATATTGTTCAATAATCCTAAATGATGTGGTCTATGGATCAGGCACATTTCAAAATAACCTATTTGTTTCGGTTCCAAAAATGCCTTTACTCAATATAAATGTGAAGAAAGCAAAGAAAAATGATCCAACAAAAACCTATATCTAGCAGTGTAAGCTTGGGCATGTCAATGAGACTTAAGTAGCCAAGTTGTATAAACAAGGCTGTTTTGACTCATTTGATTATAAATCATTTGGGACATTTGAATTTTATCTACTTGACAACATAACCAAGAACCCCTTCACTAGTGAAGTTGAAATGGTTGGTGCTATATTGGGCCTAGTACATGCAGGTATAGGTGGGCCTATGAATACCATGGCTAAGAATGGGTACTTGTTTCTACTTCACTACATTTATAGATGATTACTTAAGGTATGAGTATACATACTTAATAAAGTACAAGTTCGATGTTTTTGAAAAGTTCAAAGAGTTTAAGGCAAAAGTAGAGAAACAAACTAGCAAAAATATTCAAACTCTTAGATTTAATCGAGGAGGAGAGTATTTAAGTCAAGAAATCTTAGGTTATTAGATAGAAAATGGTATTGTCATAATGGTCCCCACTCAAAACTCTACAACACAACGGAGTGTCTGAGAAAAGAAACTAAACCTTATTGGAGATGGTTCATTCTATGATGACTATGGCTGACTCTCTAATATCTTTTTTTGGGATATGCTTTGGAAACTAATTTTTATCTTTTGAATAGGGTTTTATCTAAATTAGTAGACAAGACATCGTATGAGATATGGCATGGCAAGAGACCATTGTTGTTTTATCTTAGGATTTGGGTTTGTCTTGCATAAGTGATGCAATCAACATCTAACAAGCTTTAAACTAGATCAGACAGATGTAAGTTTATGGTGTATCCTAAAAAAACTTATAGATAATAATTTTACCACCAAGTTAAATAAAATATGCTTATTCAAAACATGTTGCCTTTCTTGAGAAAAAGTTTTTATTATGGGAGAATAGTGGGAGCAAAGTTAATCTTGAAAAAGTTTAAGTACCATAAACCTTACATTTAGAAAACTTGAGTTTAGGAATAAAACATTAGATGCTCAACTCAAAACTCTAGAAACATGAGTACTCTACCAATCTGGTGTGAGCAGTCAAGCTTTAAGGAGATATGGATTTTTTATGGAACAATAAGATAATATGGGCAGGCCATCATTTTCCTGGTGCTATATGTTGATGACATACTGCTTATGGGAACCGTTATACCTATGCTATAGGGCACTAGGGTCTGGTTATCTAAATAATTCTATATGAAGGAATTGGTAGAAGCCACATTCATTCTGGGAATTAAGATCTATAGAGATATATCAAAATGATTGCTTGACTTATCCTAATCCACCTATATAGGCAAGGTGCTAAAGTGGTTAGCATAGAAACATCCAAAAGAAAAACCTGACTATAGTACACGGTATAATTACTTGAAACAAATTTGTCGTAAGACGTAAGACAATGGGACATGGATAGATGAAGTTCCATATGCTTTAGTTATGGGGTCTATCATGTATACCATGTTGTATAGAAGAGTAGATGTATCACAGACTCTAAGTGTCATTAGTAAATACCAAAGCAATCCTAGTGAAAATCAGTAGACTACTGAAAAGAATATCCTACAGTACTTATAAAGGACTAAAGATCTTTTTTTGGTTTTTAACAGGGCTAAACTCCTTCTTAGGGTTTGCACTGATGTTGCCAATCAGATTAAGATGATAGCAAATTCTAAGGCAATTATATATTTACCTTAAATGATGCGACAGTTAGTTGGAAAAGTTCCAAGCATGAAATAATTGCAGACTTAACAACTGAAGTCGAGTACATCTTTATATGTAAGGCTACGAAAGAGGATGATTAGATGAATAAGTTTGTTTGATGAATTTGATATGGTTCCTAGAATCATTGATCCGGTACATTCTTCTATGATAATAATGGAGACATAATGTAAGCTAAGGAACCAAGGTCTCATCCTAAGTCTAAACACGTATTATGCCAGTATCATATAATTAAAAAATCTTGTTGAAATAACTGATATATGTATGGAAAAGGTACTTACTAAGGATAACTAATCCTTTCACTAAAATGTTGACCTAGTAGAAAGATAATGCCATATGGGGAGTACAGGGATTTAACATATAAATGATTAGCTTTAGTGCTAGTGGAAGATTGTTAGTGTAAGCCCTAAAAGCTAATGGGATCTGCTTGTAATGCACTAGCCTTTAGTTACTTCATGTAAAAATACATTATATTATTAATGTTAATGAGATGTTTCTTTATCCATAAGTTATATTATAATTGTTATTAATAGCTTATGAAGATAAAGCCCATGACATTAGCTTTGCAAAGGAATTAAAAGAGTTGCAATTGTTAGATCCTTATGCATCAAAGCCGTGTTTTTAAAACCATTCATGGTCATCATTATCAAGAAAGGGCATTGAAATGCACAAAGATTGGCATACATTAAGCCTCCATGCATATAATGGATGTAATTTAATCTCATGAGTTAAAGTATAATGGTACTTGAGGATAACATGTGGGCGCTTGTTATGGTAACAAGTTCAGTAAACATAACCTACTATGAAAGTTCCATTTGGTATTTCATTTAAAGGTTTATTGAAATAATTTCATGTGTCAACAATGTAAATAATCCTTAGACTTCTAACACCAAGTCACTTTGTATGTGAATTATTATACTTAGAGATCATCATGATTAGGTCTATTTTGATGGATGCCTAAAGTAGGGTAGTTTTGGGTTTGTTATGAAGCATACTGAAGGTGGATGAGAGGACCAGAGAGGATTCATCACCTTAAATGACATAAGGGGACATATCTTAGTTGTTCCTATTTTATGTTAGCTTAGTGTCTTTGGCCAAGGCAATAGTGATTATGGAGTTAACATACAGAAGTTGCAGGACTAATATGGAAAAGGCTAAAAGTAGATGTATACACACTATTTTTTCTGGGCCAATGTTCAAGGCATTAGAGGTTATTATTCCAGGCACCATCAAAATCATTTACTTGAGCATGGATCTCTTCCCCATTATTTTGGCTTAGGTAAGAGGTTTAGAGAGTCAAAAGTGCATAAATTTCATATTTTGAGTGAATGTATTTATACATAGGTTTTATGTATCGATACAACGCCTCCATGTCATCAAAATTCAAAATTTCACAAGTTATATCGGTATAAATAGAGGTTATATCAATACATTTGCTTAATGTATTGATACATAGGTCAAATATATCAATACAAGGCTTAGCTGTAGCTAAAGTTTGATTTTTGGACAAAATGTCTCAATACATAAGTAATTTTATAAATACATTTATGCAATGTATTGATACATGTAGGCATTTATGCCTAGTTCATACCTTTTTCGGCCATTAAACTCAAAATTCAATTTATGCATGTTTTTAGCGTTAAAAATCATCAAAATTCATCTAGCTGAAAGACTTATGATTCAGTTCTAACAAATTTTGAGGCCTAAAATCACTTAAAAATGAGAAATTTTCATGAAATGTATTGTTTTTTAGAGGGCATGCTTGGCTATTCTCTTATTACAGACTGCTAATAGCCCCTGTGCTTAACCACTCTGTTGCTAGTAGCTAATGAAATTTTAGCCAATTGAGCATAGTACCTAGGGTTGCCATAAGGTACATGGGGAAAAACCAAAAATACCCTTGCTTTGGCTTCAAAATGCATTGGTTAAACCTTGGACTATAAAGGTGCCAATTTTAGCTCAGCTTAAATATTCTTTCCATACATAACATCGTTACATTGAAAACATTTCCTCTATTCTCGTAGCTCTCTTTTGAGTTATCTGAAAACTTCTCAAAAACCTTCACTTCCTTTTTTTCATCACCAAACTCCCTTTCATCCACACCATAACCAAAAACTCTCTTTTTCATCCTATTCTTGCTAATCAATAGTAAGGAGATGGAAGAAACTGGGCTTAAAGTTGCTACTCCCAATAAAGGTTAAGGTTTAAAGCTTTTTGGTATATTTTCTTAACCTTGTTCTATTTATTTTTAATTTTTAGCATTTACATTATTCTAGTGAGCCATTTATTTCCCCATTACCATCTTAAGATGCTTAAGCATTGTTATGGCCTTGGATGCGGTAGTCTTAGGTTTTTAATGATCTTTTAATGTTTTAATTTTGCTTAGATGCCCAAATATGCCATGATTTATTTTCATTATCAAAACGACCCTTTCTCATGCATCTTTGTCATGTTTTATCCACTTTGACATGTTGAACACATAACTAAATCTTCACCCTAACATGTTTTGAACATATTCAAGCATTTTCTTGCATTTTGATAAGTTTTAAGGAAAAAAATGCTATTTTAAAAATTCTAGCATGTGTTTTTTGGTTAAACATGCTCATACCATAATCCATGGTTTAATTCTAGATGTTATTTATGAGGCTCACATTCTTATACATATTATTCACCATTACCATACATTTTTACCACCTTTTCCATGTCAAAATTGCATCTTTGTTTGTTCGAATATGTTGTCCATGTTCATTTTTATGTATGTTTCATGTTGTTCATAATATTTTGCCAAAAATGCTTGCTTGTTTTTGTAAAAAATTTGATTTGTAACCAAAA
The DNA here is from genome assembly GCA_038381775.1 of Adansonia rubrostipa. Classification (NCBI taxonomy): domain Eukaryota; kingdom Viridiplantae; phylum Streptophyta; class Magnoliopsida; order Malvales; family Malvaceae; genus Adansonia; species Adansonia rubrostipa. The sequence goes on from JBBYHM010160018.1 coordinate 10,046, forward strand.
ACTCCCAAGTTAGGTCTATGCTACCTTCAATAGATAGAGACTAGCGTGGATTTAATGTTGTCACTAAATTAGTCCTTCAATCTTAGGGATAAATCAAGCTTTCCAGGTCTAGATTCATGGTTAAATGTGCCTAAAAATGTTGTTTTTCAAAAGAAAAATAACCCTTTTATTTGTTAAAAATGTTAAGCCCTGCTCTTAAGTTTAACATCCTCATTTGTGGAATAGACAACAGGTTGTTTCATTATCATAAACTACATTGAGATTGTGGGATGAACTCATGATGCCTATGTCACCCTTTTCATTGTGTCATGGCCATTCGAATGTCATGGCTCGAGTTTAATCTCGAGAAACTAAAAAAAGCACAAATTCCCTTATTTTTGCTCTGATAGTATTGCACCTAAATTTGAAAAATTATTTTCAAGCCTTAAAAGCTTTTTAGAATTTCCTAATTTTTTCCTTAAAAGGCATCAAATTAACTTTCCAATGGTACTTTTCTCGTTTTCAGGTCATTTCGAATAAGGGAGTTACAATTTTTCAAACCTTTGTTATATAAAACCCCTAGAACTAGCAAGTTGCATTTTGTTTAGGCCATTTCGGCCCACTAGACAATGTTTTTGAATTTTTGACATATTTTTTTGAAAATGTTTATGAATTTTTGAAACATTTTGGCCCATGGAGTCACATACTATAATGCAAGTCCCCTAGGCTTGGATCAAGGCCAAAACCAAAAAAATCTTATTCAAATCCTTGATTTTAATTTTCATATCTTAGACTTCCTTAAGTATCTTAATCAAAACTTTCTTTCTAAGATATCTAGAATCCTCACTATTAGGGATACTCCAACCTCATCTTTCGAAGTGATATTTCAACCTTACTTTTCAAACTTCACTCAAAATCCAAATTCTCTCTTTCGTACTTTCTTAGGCTTTTTAATTAAAACTTTCTTTTCCATGTTTCAAGTAACCACCAAGTCTAAATGCATCTCAAAATTGTCATTCTGGTTATTTCTCAATAATCGAAGATAATTATGAGATATATTTTGACCATACCTCTTTTTATTTTTTATGTTTTTTATGAAACATTATTATATTCTTTTGCATCTTATTAACATATTTCCCTTTATGGTGACCATTGTGCATTCATATTATAAAATCATTTTTGAAAATTATAAGCTAATGTTTCGTAACAATATCTCACCATTGCTTGACACAAAATATCTTATTTCAAAAATTAAATTCGAAAATCATTTTCATTAAAAATTTTTATGTTTCCATGTTTTTAGGGTGCATATGTGATTTAAATTTTTCTTTAAAACCAAGTTTATGTTTTTATGCAAAAATTCATGTAAAAAATGGGTTATATCGAAATAATAACAAGTCAAAATCAAGAAGACTGGAACCAAATAAGGCATAACTAGATGGTATCAATTTTAGATGTTGTGGGGGGGGCTAATCCTTCCCCATGCCTAACCAACTCTCAAACCTAACCAACAAATTTTCTGACCTTGTAGACTTTGAAATTATGCTTTAAGTTTTGTAACATAGAATATCGCTTTATAAAGGCATCCGATCATGCATAGCCTAAAATGATGGATGGCAACTCTAAGTTTTTTACCACTTCGTGATGGCCATCCAAGACTAGTAGGATAAGCTATTCATCCGATGATCCTTCCTTTTGCTACCATCTTACTATGCCTAATCTGAATCTTGATCAAGGGATAACCCAAAGGCAATTCGTGACTATATTCTCATAATCCCTCTTAAGTAGCACACATCACCGTATGAATAGTTTAGACGAACATTGTGCCTCAGTAGGGGCACGTCGTGACAGTAGACATTGCACCATGTTTTTTCCTTTACTAGGATATATTATGAAAGGTTTGAATTACACTAACATATTATACACTGAAAGGCTTGCCAAAAACTGTATTGACTCTTCTAGCATTTAGGTGGCCATGATGCATTGTTAGATGCCACTCAGATTGTGTAAATATAAATATAAATATTCTTAACCAAATTAATTTATATTTATTGCCAATATGTTAAAGGCCTAATGGATCATAAACATAAAGGTGATTTTATGGAGTTTAAATAGGATTGCATTAAATTGTAAAAATATTGATTTCTTAAAAACTTAATTGAAAGGTTAAATTTGCCTAGGGGTTTAAGTGCAAGTAAACCATAACTTCTTATTCACTTTGACCTAACTATTTATACTTTATTTTTGTCATCCTTTAGATAGTGAGATTGATGCCTTTATCTTATAAAAAAAATTGAAAAGAAAACATGTTTCCTTTCTTTGATTCTTTTATATGGCAAAGTTGTTGGATTAAGGGGAAGGTTTATGAAACTTAAGTCACTAGAATGGCTCCTTGCAAAATAGAATCCCTATCTTATGAAGGTTTCTTGAGTTATTTGTGAGGATCATCATTAGAGGCTAGACAATTGGATAGCTTAGGTTTATAACAACTGAGCCCAATGTGAAAGAACAAGCAGAGATTGAATCTAACTAGGGATCTTAGAAATCCTAGTTTGAAGTTTGAATTTCATTTTCATGTTCATCTTTTCAAATTGGTTAAAACTCATAAGTTGATCCTTCGATGAAATTTGGTATTGTTTTAATTTATTTTTTTTGCTGCATAATTTAATATCTATTATTAAATTTATTATTTTTATTCATTTGAGCATGGCTTGAATTCCAATAATTGATGGTTTGCTTGCAAGAAATCTTGCATGGGGAACATGAAAAAGTGATGAAAATTGATGATAATCCATCCAAAAGAGGGGTGATCAACTGAAAAGAGTTTTAAACCCTATTTGTTGATCCATATAGAAGGAAATAAGGTGATTTTCAATTTTGGTAGAAAAGGAAAAGAGGGAGTAAAATAGAGGAAAAAAAGAAAAAATAATAACAAAAGAAAAAGAAAGAGCTCTTTCAAAATTATTTTGAGGTGGTTTTCTACTTCGTTTAGCTTTTATGTTCTTTATTATTTGCGTGTGTTCTATTCATCTTATGTAAGCTTGTTGATCCTAAACTTTTGCTTAAGTGACTTGTTTGTGTCATAGGTGTGATAACCAATTCTTATGGCCAAACTTTGTGTTATGGTATAAAGTGTTCTTTAATTCTTAATAACTTATGTTTAGAGTTCCATAAAAGAAAAAAAAATTAAATTTTGTACTAAAACTTGTTAATACTTTTTTCTTACCAAGTTAGCTAGATTTTTAGTTAGTTTTAATGCATGTAATATCCAATGTTTTAATCTTTGTTAGTTTATCTTGTGTTTTTAATCTCTACTAGTGTATACGTTACATGCATACATTCTATGTTATCCTTGATTATATGCACATTATTTCATTAATTTATGTTCTTTGTTATTTTTATGTGAGTATTATGGTGATATTAATGTTGCATACCTCTTTGTTGATTTATGTATGTTTAAGTTTTTGTGATGAAAATTTGTTATGCACAATGGCCATGCATATGGTTTTTTCACTTGTTCCTAAAAAAGTAGCAAAAAAATTGGAAGCATTTTAGATGTGGTTGAAAGTTAAGGGAGGTATTTAGCATTTCCTAAGTGTTTTTTCATGCATTTATGAGTCATTTTTGTCAGTAAACTTGAGCTTGTGCATATTGAAAAAGGCATAAAATAAAAGTTAAAGAAATCCTACAATGGAAGTTAAATAAAGAAATACTTGGATTTCCTTAAGATTTTAGGCAAAGATGTACATGTGGTTAATTTTAGATTCAAAATCATAGATTTGATCTGAGATCTTACCTACTCAGAGACTTGTAACTCCTATATGAATATTGCCACAGCTTGTTACTTTAATCTCTCTTTGCGGCTACAATTAGCATAACCATCTTGCCTCTAATAGTGATCCAAGCATATGGCTATTGGAGCCTTCATAGGTCCAGTGGTTCTCTCTTGCTAGGCAAAAGGCTTCAAAAGCGTTAACCAAGAGGTAGGGCATCTGTTTTCCTTTATACAACCAAGAAAAGTTCAAGGTTGTCATTTCTTTAAGAACGGAAAGATGAGAAAATGTTGTAGGGAGGCAACAATGGTGTTTTTTTTGTCACTTATTATTGGAATCTATAATCAAAATTGCTATACATGTGTTTTCTCTTTTTTCTCGAGATTAAAAATGATTTTAGACCATCAAAGGAGCAAACGGCAAATAGGTTGTGTAGGGAGGGCAAAAATTACATCAATTAATGTTAGGGATTCTCACAATTTGAGTCCTAGGATTTTTTTTAGATAGCCATACTTACCAAAAACCCTTAAAAGTATATAAATTATTATAACATGTCAAACATGAATCTGACATGCCTAAACTTGGAAAGGATAAATTGTTATTTTATTTTTCATATTATGATAGGAGTTAATTGTCATAATGAATTGCTCTTCCAACTTAATCATAAATGGTCATTACAAAACAACCAAACAGGTCGGAGTCACCACTAATCTAATTTTGGCTAGGTTAGATTGGTCACTTATCGAAGTTCGTATTCAGAGGGTTATGAAACTCTCAAAACTAAACTTCGAGGTCAACATTAGTACCAGAGTTTGCTTGAAAAGGGTTTAAAAGTTTATTATAGCACAACTAAGGATCGATCCCTCTTCTGAAACCTAAAAATCGATACTTTCTAATTTTGTGTTAACTTAACCTCGATTGTGTTTCATCTTAATTTCTCAGTATTTAACTATAATTCCATTGTTTTGAAATTATTTACAACTAATATTATTATTTTTATTATAAGTAAATTAGGTTTCCACATATTTTTAAAATCATAATATTTTTTAGACCTCTCTGGAGAAACACTAACAAACACGATCGAGGAAAAATAAAAAATTCTAATTTACTAGTTTAAAGAAGGTATTCCTTTGTTTCAAAAAAAAAAAATCAATGAGGTCACATCTATATAGTGGAAGCACACTTACAAACTATTTTAATTCAGAGATATTGCCTTGGATTTTTAAAAAAGATATATGTTATAATCCACATCTATAAATAAATATTGAATTTGAACTTGCAAGGTGATCCTTTGATTATGGAAAATAATCTAAATGGACCTAATATGCATGGACATCATGAAATGATCCCTCAATCATGGAAAATGATTCAATTACATGAAACTTTGTGTAACAATGCCATGGAAAATGACTGAAATATCTTTAAAATGTATGAAATTGCATGAAAGTCCTCAGATCATAGAAAATGACTTTGATGGCCTTAACATTCATAAACTTACATGAAAGTCCCTTCTTCATGGAAAATGACCTAGTTGACCCTAAAGTACATGAAATTACATAAAGGTCCCTAAATCATGCAAAATAACCTAAATGCCCTTAACACTCATGGAATTGCATAAAAATCCCTATATCATGGAAATAAACTAAATGATCCTATCATATATGAAATTACATGAAATTACATAAAAAAAACCTTAAGTCATGGAAAATAAATAAAATGACATAAAAATCCCTTAGCCTTGGAAGGTGACTAAAATGACATAAATATGTATAAGAGTTACAAAATGGCATCTAAAAGTTTCTCACATTCTTAAATTCATCCATAACATTTCATTTCACCAATAAACATACAAGAATGGTACCAAACATAATATTTGCTTTCAAAACACCTTATTAACATGAACATACATAGGTTTACTAATATGCATGATAATGTTGCTATAATTACCAAATTAGCATGGAAAATGCATGGACATGGGAAAAATTACAATAAGGTGAGGAAAGAATATAAAACGCATGTATCATCTTTTAATAAAATATAAGTAGCATGAAGAAAATAAAGATGAACCATGAAGAAAACTAAATGAACGTCACATAAAAACCAAAAAGTTAGCATTAAACATTTGGAATACAAACTTTCTTGATCGAAACTTGATTTTTACAAAACTTTTAATAAAAAAAGCAAAGCAAAATACATCAATTTTAGGTCACAGCTTAAGATTTGGTTATAACTTGGTTTTTACACCTTGGCACAAGTCATATCTAAGCATGCCTTAGGATCATCAAGTTCTCATCAAAGGGAAGACAGATGTGAAAATGAAAGTAAAAGATGAGATAAAACAACCTTATGTAGAGCTTGAAGCTATCACTCTTTTTTTCTCTTTTTTTTTGTTTGCTCTCTCTTTTCCTTTTTTTCTTGCTCTTTTCTTTTAGTTGAAAACTAAAAAGATCCTTCCTAATGAACATACCCAAGGTGCTTAAAATCCTAGCTTTTGGTTGATCAACTCATCTCTAAGCAAGTTCTTCCACATCTTGACAACACACCAAAGCTTGCTTATAAGTATGCTCTCCACATAGCTAGGTGCTCTGATCAAGAACTGAAACCCTTTTACATAAAGCATTAATTTAGCTGAGTTTGGTGGACAATCTTAGTTGCATAAGCTTAAAGAAAAACCTTTAAAATGTCTAGTTCTTGGTTTTATTCAAGTAAAAGCTTTTAATTCTAACCTAAAATAGCGCTTCATTGAATTTCAACTGAACTAAACTTAGAATGGTGAGGAAACAATAAACTAGATGTCATTTAGTTCCCAAACATAATTAAAACATTAAATTCATCTATGTTAATCTCATTCAAGCTTTAATGGCTTAAGTTGACTAGGTGATTCTCATGCTTATGTTTCAATGTAAAAATATTGGTAAAATACCTCTTTTATGATAATGAAGTAACCCAAGGCCATTAGAATAGTGAAATATAGGAAAACTTGGGTGAAAAATCTTGCCTCTTTCAAAAAATGTCATGCAGTATTGATACATTTGCTATTCTATCAATATAAAAGCTTTCAAAACCATACAAAAACCATAAAACCTAACATTATATCAATACAAGGGTATGTTATATTCATAAAAATAGGCATTATATCGATACATTATGGCCTTTCATTAATATAAATACATGTTCTAGGCCTAGAATGATCAAAACCCGATGATGTATCAATAGATTAATGAAATTGTAGACACCTAATTTCTTCCTAGCCCTTTCTCTAACATTCCAAGATGTCCATGACTGAGAATAGAGTGACCACTAGTCGAGATTAACCTCTTCTGAGTGGAATCGACCTCCTCTGAGGTTGGCCATGTCTAAATGGCCACTTAGGGCATGACGAAAAGATTGCAATTTCGTGGTCCATATAAAACAAATCCTAAGTAAAAAAGACAAATGTTGGAGAAGAAATATTATCTTTTGAATTTATTTTTGTGGAATTTTGAAATTTAATTTTATATATGATATCATGGTCAAATTTTTTATTTTTAGATATGTTTTGGTATTTTTCATGAAATTTTGCAGGACAACCATCATATATTTTTATCGATACCAAGTAATAATTATGCCAATACTGTCTTTGGAAAATAAAAAATTTTGGAGAAAAGTCCATATTGGTATTTATACCACAAGTTGTCAATTGATAATATTTTTATTTATTTATTTATTTGTAACTTGGAATTTTCTTTTTATGAGAATTTAGGCTAAGACTTTTATTAAATTTTTGCACGTGAAATTTTTTATTGAGTTTTTTACCTATAGCATTTATAATTAAATCTCCAAATATGGAATTTCCAATTAAAATTTTCACATATAAATTTTTAAATTAAAATTTTACATGAGAACACATTTTTAACCTTGTAAAAATTATATGAAAAATTTCAAACAAAAGAGTTTTACATATGGGATTACAAATGGGTTTTTTTAATCAAATAAAAACTGAATTTGATTTTTTAACTCATTATCCAACCATCAGATTAATTTTTGACTAGCCAAATCCATTAGTAACCGTTGGATCATTTTTAATTCATGAGCTATATGTATATAAATGTGGCATTTCTTATTGATTTTTGATTTGTCAAATATATTTCCAACCAATCTAATTTTTGGTTGAATGTTCAAACTTTTTTAACCATTAAATCAAGATTTAAATCTTATAACACAATTTTCTACCCTTGGATTTAATTTGTATTTTCCAAAGCCTATATGCATAAAATAATCTTTTTGCATGCTTAGACCATTTGATCATGTAGGATAAGAAATAAAAATTTTAGGTCTAAAATATCATGGATATTGTTAGGTAAAGAAAATAACATACATTAAATGGTGCAAGCATAAACTAACGAAAAGTTTTGAAATGAAATAATATATATATATATATAAAATACATCACAAAAAATAATAATTTAATCCATGGAAGGTTCGATGATCGATGGCTAAACCCCTTATTTTCTATATAAATAGGGTTACTCCTACCCATGATTTTCTTTGGAGAGAAAACAAGGAAAAAAAGATTGGAGAGAAAATTTTGAAAGAATTCAAAAAACAAAAAAAGGAGAATAAAAGTTAAAAAGAGTTTTAAGAATTTTCTTTTAAAGTAGATTTCTACTATTTCTTTTTGCATCTTTTTCATTTTAATTCATTGTAATTTTTTTCTTACAGGCACTTATTCTTGGTTTAAAAGCTTGATGATCCTAACTCATATGCTTAAGTGATAAGCTTAAGCTTAATGATTTTTTCACCATTTTAATGGCCAAGCTAAAGCTCAAATCCTTTACATTTAAGTTCTTTTTGTTTTATTTAATTTAAGGCAACATTAAAGCTTGATGATCCTAACTTTAATCTAGGTGATAGCCTAAGCTAAAGGTTTTCCAACCTTTTTTAGTGGCTGAGGAAGAGCAAGGCAAAAAAATGAAAATGTCATCATGTAGTTAATTTATTTTCTTGCAATTTAATTTATGTAATTTATTGTCTTGCAATTTAATATTTGCAAGTTACTTTCTTGCAATTTAATTTATGTAATTTATTTTCGTGCAATTTAATTTGTGCAATTTATTTTCTTGCAATTTAAATTTAAGCAATTCATTTTGTTGCAATTTATTTTCTTGCATTTATGCACTTTACATTTGTCGCAAGTTAATTTTTGCATTCTACTTTATTGTGTATGTATATATATACGTGGATATAAATATATATATCTAATTACAAATATATTACTTTATTTTATGTTGGTTATATGTACGTTATATATATGTTAATAGTAACACATACATTATCTAATGTGATCGTTATACTATTTCATGACATTTACACATTTTCTTTTAATTATTTGATTTAATTTGATTTAATTTCATGTTTCATATTTTATTATTTCATTATTTTAGCCACTAAAAAACGTTGCCTTCATGCGATATGTCCTTTGCCACATGAACTTAGTGGCTTTTCATAGAGTTTTGTTGACACCTAATGGATTTAGTGTCAAGTGCACACTTAATCTTGGGTAGAGATAAAGAAATTAATGAAAAGATAAATAATAAAAGGAAAACAAAAGAAAGGTGGGTGAACGGAAAAAAAGAAGAAGAGCTTTTTGATTTTTAATTTCATTACATTGTCCAATATCATTTTACTTAGCCACTATGCGAAAAAAAAAGAGTTTTTAAAAATTTGCTAAGGTGTTTTCAACCTTTTTTTTACTACTTGGATTTCTGTTTTGATTCTTTTTCCTTCATGTGAGCTTTATAATAGTTTGAGCTAGTAGTATAAATACCAATTGTAAAAGCCAAACTTTGAAGCAATGATTTAATTCCTATGATTATCTCTACTATTTTGTGTGTAAATCCTTAAATATTTTGTTCTTGTTTTTGATTCCATTGAGTTTGTTTGTACATATTATTGTGTTATTGATTTTGAGTGAATATGAGTTGTAACCCAGATTTCATGTAATATATCATGCATGATGTTGATTATCATATAAAAAACATTGGATGATTTTTGAGTTAACTGAATATATGAGGGAAATTCAGTAATTATCCATTTAATTTTAGGATTGGTTTTGAGTTGCTTTTGTGATGGATTTTTAGTGTTTACAATTTTTAAACCCATTTAGAGGTGTTTTTATGCTTGGCAAAACATTTCGGGTCATATTTTTCCTATGCATTTTTAATCGTTTAAATAATTTCATGCACTTTTAAAATTATTTAGGGGTTATTTTATAAATTTAAAAAGGTTAGAGGCTTTTTAGCAAAGTTTTATATTCTAGGGCCATTTAGGTTATTTCTCATACAAATTACCCATTTAGAGCATTTTAACACTTTAGGAATGTTTTTAGCATTTTAGGCCGTTTTAAGGTCAAAGAGCAATTTTGAGAAATTTAAAATCCTATTAGCAATTCTTGCATTTTAGGTCACATTTGCATCTAAGTTATCCATTTAGGGTATAATGGTTATTCCACATCATTATCGACTCTTTTAAGGTTATCAAGATATTTTCATGTTAAAAGTATACTTAGGGGTATTTTAGTAATTTATCTTAGAACCAAGTTTTTTAGGGTCAGTAAGGTACTTTTATGTTGAAAATGCACTTTAGGTATAGGTTGGTCATTTCATGATGTTATCATGTCCTTTAGGGTTACTAGGGTACTTTTACGTCAGAGGTCTATTTTAGGGATAATTTAGTAATTTATCTTAAAATCGAGTCCTTTAAGGTCACTGAGATATTTTCATATTGAAGGTGCACTTTAGGGGACATTTTAGTCTCTTCGACCAAGTCTGAGTCTTTCGAGTCTAGTTTCCTATTTCTGATCAAAACCAAGTCCCAGGTCAAGTTTTATTATTTAATAAAATCGAAGTTTTTCAAAAGTCAAGGCAATGTCTCCTAGTTAAAATAGTATGTGTAATGTCTCATAACATGTGGGAAGGGTTTTGCAAATAATTTTAATAACGAGGTATTCTTCTTAAAATGAGTAAAATAGGGATTTTTGAATTTCATAAAATAAAACTTCATGCTTCTTTGGCTTCATCTAGTGGGGTTTGAATGATATTTTGATTTAAGAATAATATTTAAAGACCTAATATTCTCATATGGAATAATAAATCTAGTTTAGAAAATGTTATTTGAAATAAAAGAATTTTAATTAAACATTAGATACTGAAACTGAATAAAAATCAAAATTTAAATTAACATGTAATTAAGAGGTATTGATTTTCAAGTATCATGAAAGGGATCGATCCTTGCTTGTGATTGTAACTGACTCTCAAACCCCTTCACTTGATCTTTGGCATTGACATAGACCTCAAAGTTTATTTTTAAGGGTTTGGTGACCCTTAAAATATAAACTCTGATAGGTGACCAATCTCACCTAGCCAAAATAGGTTGGTGGGACTCCAAGATAAATGGTCATTTTGTTATGACTATTTAAGGTTAAGCCAAGTGAGTGATTAATCTCAATGACTTAGTCCCAAAACAAAAAAAAAAAAATAAAGATATAGAAACGAAGGATTCAGTTACTTTTTTTAAGCTTGGCATATATAAGATTTGTGTTTCAACAACATTGCGATAGCTTGGCAACTCCACGAGGTCTAGTTAGCGAGTCAAGCCTAAAATTAACTACATGTTAAATAAATTTTGGGCTAATTCGATTTCAATTGTTGTTCATTTATAATTCCTGGTACTACAAAAATTTTCTCCTTTTTTTTTTAATTTTTATGGAAATTCTAGTACAAGTAAAGCATTTTTTGCTAACAATTTTTGTTTTACAAGTTTTATGAGGGGCATAGATAGAGGGTTTATATTTTAATGTATGATAGTAAAAAGGTTTCTTTAGCCCATTACTGAACCAATTTAAAAGGGGGTATAATTGCTCTGTCTTTGTGAGGTTATCCTATGCCGTAGGCCAAGTGAAAAACCTACCAGGTGTAAAGTACCTATGCCTTTGAGGGGTGTCAACCTTCGTATAGGTTTGAAAATACTTCCACTCAGATCGAACATGTTTTGCCAATACCTGTGATAGGTAAGGAGCAGGGTGCCTCGTTTGTTTTTCCTTGACTCAACAAACGATTTGAGAACCTATTTAGAAGTCATAACCCGAACCTCATATAATGAGGCATAAAAGCCTCACCTAGGTAAAGTCATACCCAATCTTAGAGGTCACTAGAATTTATAGCATATAAAGGAATGCTTCCAACTGTCTGTTTATTACTTGCTTATTCCTTGTTTATTTATTTCCTTCTTGCTTTATTATCTAATGTTTTTCATATATATATATGTATGACTTTTCTTGACTATATATGATTATTCTTATGATTAGATTACTAATTCATGTTGTTTTCTTTTTTCTTTTCATGCATCATTCGCATTCAGGAATACTTGCTTTAAAACCTATAAATCAACTAGGTTAATTTTCTAGCATAAATGGTAGAACCTATATAGATTTCCTATAGTACCAAGAGGTCCATCTGTATTAAGAAAATAAACCAATGAACTGTAAGGATTATGTATCAAAGGACTTCTTTTCGATGTTGCCCAGAATGGCCCACTTGGATTTGTGGTAAAATGACTTAACTAGTCTTATCGATGTATGGAATTGTTGGCCCAATCAATAAAAGAGTTAGTTTTCCCAAAATATAGTCATTTAGCCTTTTTACTTTTAGTGTGAGTAGAATAGTCTAAGATATAAGCCATCATAGAATTTTGGGATCCTTCTTATAAATGCTTTACTTTCAACAAGAAGAATTTAACACCAACAATAGAAAAATGTTTAGCTTTGTTTGGGATGGAGTTCATAAAGTTAAAGCCAATATATTATAAAGAGCACAAGCAACTTGGGTGCAATAGGAGTTGGGCCATAATTCTAGATGAGAAACACCATTAAAGAAGTTGGATATCCAGAAGAAAGGGAATAGTGATATGCTCTTGCAAGAATTTTTACAACAGTCATCAGGAAGCATTTGAACCATAAATGTGTGATAGATGTCTTTATCTTCGCCATTTATGGGTTGGTCCTATTTTTGAAAACCTTAAGGCAGGTTAAAATGGCAATGTTTGACCTCTTTTGCCATGTAAGAAAAAGGGCTCATTTGGTACCCATTCCTTTCATAAACAATTATATTCTTGAATTGGTGCCAAAAAGATAATGGTGGAAATTTCACAAGTGCTGCAGTTATTATATGTGTGGCCCAGAAGCCACTTTTAGGCTGAGGAAAAGAAACTGATCAAGTCATATTTCACTAATTTTGTTCCTTTTCAAGAATTCCTAGCAAAGATATAGCTTGACCTTATTACCTAATATTAATAGGTATAAGCTCTCAATGTTTTGATAATGTAGGATGTGACTTGGAAGGCGCTATGGTTTGTGCCCAAGGCCATTCTCTATTGATGTGGCAATAAGAATTTTGTTCCATTGATAAGGCTATGGGGAACAATTGGCTATGCCCTATTCTTGGTCTAAAGATAGTTTAGGTTTAAATAGCTTATTCCGATGACTGATGGATTATTGATCCTGGATGTGGAATATTTAGGAAAAGGGATATAGAGAAGATTTGGTTTTGGGTGAATTGATTAGATAAAGAGATTTATATCCAAATTAAGAAGCTATATGAATGAATAAGTCTGGGGTATGAAGTATGGAAAAGAAGTAGAGGATGGGATGCTATTGTTGTCACTTTGGATGAAACAGCTCTGCCAATAGCTGTTCAACCTAAAGCTCTTATGCCCTTTTAATGGATCTAATGTAGGTTAAATTTGAAAAAGATCTAAAATATGCATGACAAAAACTAAATACTCCAAGAGCAAGTTACCTTTTTGAATATAGACCTTGAATCCCTAGAAAAGAAACAAAAGGCAAGGGAAGAAGAATATGAATGGATAAAAGAAAATTAGATCGAGCAGAATAAGAGAACAAAGCTTACCGAGTTATTTAAGGGCTTAAGCAAGTTTTTTAGTCGAGCGGTCAAAGAAACAAAGATAATTCGCCATGAGCTAGACATGTGGAAAGCCAAAACCTTGGAAGCAGAGGAAAAAAAGTGGTCTTCGAATGAGAAAAAAAAAGGCCTGTTGACACTCATGTTCAACTAAGGGGGTTCATTGAAGAAAATAAGCAATTTAGAAATGCCCTACAAGAGGAATAGGGTAGAATATCTCGTTTGCTTGAAGAAAGGAAGCTTTTAGGTCAACTATTTAGGATATAAGGTGAGAGTTGCAACAACAAGGGGAAGACATCCGTGCATGGATATAGGCCAATTGAGAAAGAGAGGCCAACTAGAATGAAGACTTGCAGAGGGCCAATGGTAAGTGCAAAAGATGGAAAGTTAAGTGTAAGATGGCAAATGTACATTGAACACCTCATTAAGTAGACTTAATTGGCCATGATCTTAGCAAGAAAAATGTTGAAGAAGATTAAGGTCCTAAAAGGATAAATTAACCTCATAAATATGGACATGTTGTGCTTGAGTTTTTAAAAGAAGCTTGGAAACAATGTGAGAGTAAACATCAAATTTTGTTCGAGCCTTTTTTTGAGGAGTCCTAAAATATCTGAGACTAAAAATTAGGTGATAGTCCCTGTGGGAGTTGGCCTCTTTTAGGCAAAATGGCCATTTTTAAGAACTTTTTAATATGCCTAAATGGCCATATATGCACATGATGGAAAAATGTAGATTCGAACATCACAAAGAATAAATCTCGGATAAAGTGACGAATATTCAAAACATAAATTAGTTTTTAAAATTTTTTTCAAATTTTGTAATTTATTTTTATAGATAATTTTAAGGCCAAATTCCCATTTTCAAAATTTTTTTGAGATTGTTTCATAAAATTTGAGAAGTCAATCAACATATGTTTTTATTGACAATCGTGTAGTATTTATGTTCATACATAACTTGAAAAATATCTAAAATTTTTTAAAAAATCTGTATCAGCATTTTATAACATAAGGTGTCAAATTATCAATTTTAGTATTTAATTTTAAATTTTTTATACTACCGCGAGTATTTTGCTCGTGAATTTTTTCGATAAAATTTGTTTTGAATTTCATATTCATCTTCATTATTTTATAAATTAATATTTTGAATAACATATTGGTTTTATTTCATTTTTATAAATATTTGAACGTATTTTTGGAATCTTTTTGTCTCCAAAATATGAACTTTTTTATTGGTAAAATTTTTTAGAGTTAAAGTTTTAAATATTTTCATAAATTTCAATAAAATTGCTTAGATTTAACTCTCTAGTGTTCCAATTCATTTTTATGAAATAGATTTTTCATCCAAAAGTTGTTTGCTTATAAATTTTTACGAGTTTGGATTTTTTTAATTAACCATTTCTTTATACAAAGAATTATTTTAATTCTCCTTGTCTAAAAATTTCCATATAAATGTTTAATTGAGTTTTTCAAGTGATTAAATTTGTAATTGTATTTATCATGAGAAATTTTATTTCTCGAATTTATAACTTTTAATTTATTACAATTTAGTCCATTTACTTCATTTTCTTATGAAATTTGAAATTAAAATTTTATTTTTCCAAAATTTTTGAAAATTTATAGATAGTTTCAATTATATGAGAATTAATTTAATTAGGATTAAATTTTATCGTTAAGGTTAATATTATCAAAATCACCATTAAGTCTCAACAAGTCCACGTGACTTATGCTTTTAGATTGTTGACAATATTTCATTATTAATACAAAAATACAAAAATATTTATTAAGCATTAAATATCAATTATGTGAAAAAAAATCGAAATAATAAATAAAAAATAAATTGAATTTTTTGCTAATAGGATGCTTCAAGTTGAGGCTAATTTTTTTAAAGCAAAAAATAGCAAAAATAGTTAAGAGAGAATCAAGTTTTCTACTTCTTTAAGGTATAAACACTAAGAGAATTTTTAGTTTTTGTTTCTTTCACTCGTTTTTCTTCCTTTTAGAGAGCCAAAAATCATGCTCATTCTCAAGGATTTTGATCCATGTTGAAAGGCAAAGTATGCTGGCTATGAAAAAAATTTCTTTTATTTAATTGTTACATTTGATTTTTTTAACAATGACTTGATTTTCTTCACGAAATATTTTTTGATATAATGTTGATTTTTATCATATATGTGTTCATGTTGATACTATTTTCCTTGGCATTTTCATGTTAATATATTGATCAAACATGGTTATATGTTTATTTTTCATGATTTCTTCCATCATGATATTGATTTGAGCTTGGTAGAATTAGGCATGATTATTGTGCTAGAAAATATTTGATTGGTATATTTATGGGTGAAGGCCAAAACTTATGGTGGCCTTTGGATTTAATTTTATTTGTTATTTTTTATGATGATTTGTATTATTTTGTGATTTTTAAAGTTGTGGAGACTAAAAATAATTTTTTCAAAATTTTCAAAGCTTTGGATAAGTAGTTCCAAACTTGGCTAAATGTTTGCAAGTGTGATTTAGTGGAGTTTTTATGTTTTTGGCACTATTTTCTAATTTTAGGAAATATAAGGACTAAATTACAAAAATGAAAAAAAATTACTTCAAGGCCTTTCATGCTTGGTCAAAAGCTTCGTATACATTTGGGGTTGTGTTTCATGCATTTTTAGCTTGTTGAAATACATATCATACATTTCTTATCCTTCAAGAGGCTTTCTAATTTGCGAAACTTGAAAAATATTGGTCCAAGGCCAAAGATGTCTTGATAAATTCTTTTTGTGACTTTTAGCGTGATTTCTATGATTTTTGTCATGCATTTTTATGTTTAGTTATAAGTTTAGTTCATGTAGTGACTAAAGTGCAAAGTTAATAAAGTTCAGAGTCCATTAAGAAAACCTTGCATTTTAAGGTCAAAATGGTTTGTTCTCACATCAAATTACCCTTTTAGGGTACTTTGGTCATTTCAGGAACATTTCTTGCATTTTTAGTCATTTTAGGCTTAAAGTGTAATCTTTTGAAATTTAAAGACCTAGTTGTCATTTTTGCATTTAAGTCACCTTTAATATTTGAGTTACCCATTTAGGGTATAATTATCATTTCATATCATTTTGAAGTATTTTAAGGCTATCGAGATGCTTTCATGATGAAGGTAGTCCATAGGGATATTTTAGTAATTTACCATAGAAGTAAGTCCTTTATGGTCATTGAGATATTTCTTTGTCGAAGGTGCAAAATAGGGATAGGTTCATCCTTTTATGAAGTCAATGAGTCTTTTAAGGTTACTGGGATGTTTTCATGGTGAAGGTAGTCCATAGAAGAATTTTACTAACTAACCTTAGCACCGAGTGTTATGTAATCATAAGGATTCTTCCATGGTGAAGGTATGCATTAGGGATAGGTTCATCTTTTATGATCATTTTTAAATCCTTTAAGGTTATCGGGATACTTTCATGTCAAAGATATATCCCAAGGGCATCTTTAGTAATTTTGCACTAAAATTGACTCTTTTAAAGTTACCAAGATACTTTCATGTCAAGGTACTTTAGGAGACATTTTGGTCTTATCAACCATGTTCAGGTCCTTTTGAGTTTATTTTTGTATGCATAGTCAAAACCAAGTTTTAGGACAAATGTTATTATTAATAAAACTGGAAATTTTCAAAAATTAAAGAAATATCTCTGAGCTAAAGCAGTACATGGAATTTTTCCTGCCATAATGGAAGGGTTTTTGCATATTATTTTAATAACAAGATATCCTTTTTCAAAATGAGAAAATCAAGACCTTTCAAAATTTATAAAAATAAAACCTTTCATATTCTTTTGGCTCTTCGGTGGAGTGTTAGAGATTTTTGATTTTTTAAAACCTTACGTATTCCTCTGACTCTCTAGTGAAGTGTGAAAGATAATAATTAAAACTTTTTGTGATCGTCTGATCCTTCACTAGGGTATAAAAGACATTTTGTTTTCTAAAAAAATATTGAAAACTTAATTTTCTCAACCGAAATAATAAATTCTGATTAAGAAATTTTTTTATATAAGAATTATAATTAAATATCGGATATTGAAATTGAATAAAAATATAATTTTAAATTAATATGTGATTAATAAACTGTCGATTACCAAGCATCATAAAAGAGATCAATCCTTACTCCTGATTGTAAGTGGCACTCGGACCCTTTCAAGTGATCTTTAGTATTATCGCACATCATAGAGTTTTTTTATGGGTCTCGTAATCCTCAAAATACGAACTCCAGTAAGTGACCAATCTCACCTAGCCCAAAAAGATTGGTGGCATCTCCTAAAATAAATGGTCATTATGCAATGACCATTTAGGGTTAAGTTGAATGAACGATGCATCTCGATGACTTGGTTCCCAAAAATAAGGAAATAATAACATGGCCTCTAGAAATAAAAAGTAATGACTTATATATATAGGAATGGGGTTACACCCATCTTTTACGTCTGGTTGGTCAAGATTCGTACCTAAGCCACTTGCAACAATTTGGTGACTCCACTGGGGACAGGTTAAAGAGTCAGGCCTAAAATTAATCATATGTTAACAAAATTTTGATTAATTCAGTTTCAACCAATATTTAATTATAATTCTCAATTTTTTTAAAATAAAATTTTTTTATATATTTTTGATTTATATGGAAATTCTCATAGATATTGTTCATATTTTTCACTAACCTTTTGTTTTCTTTGAAACATTATTTTTTTAGGGGCATTTAGGATAAGGGTTTTATTATTTTTGAAAGTGTCAAGTCCTAAAAGGTTTGCTTATTCCCCTGCACACACTGTGCACATGCATACCATTAGATTCTCCTCTAGGCATATGTAGGGTGCAAAGTTTAACCAAATATTTAAAGAGAAGGTGAGGTAGCTCTGCTTTTTAAAGTATTAGCCTTTGTCCGGGCTAGTAAAAAACCTATCGGGTGCAAATTCCTACACCTATTTGAGGTGTGTTAAGTCCTAAAAGGTTTGCTTGTTCCCCTGCACACATTGTGCACATGCATCCCATTAGATTCTCCTCTAGGCATATGGAGGGTGCAAAGTTTAACCAAATATTTAAAGAGAAGGTGAAGTAGATCTGCTTTTTAAAGTATTAGCCTTTGTCCGGGCTAGTAAAAAACCTATCAGGTGCAAATTCCTACACCTTCTTGAGGTGTGAGCCTCGTTACAAGCATTAAAGATTTCGATATAAACCTGTAATGAGTAAGGATTAAGGTATCTCATCAGTTTTTTTCGGGCTCAACAGCAATTTGAGAACCTATTTAGATATCTAACTCAAACCTAATGTAATGAACCATAGGGGCCTTACTTAGTTAGAGCAATACCAATATTCAAAGTTATCGAATCAAGTACCCACAGGGGAGCACTCTTACCTTTTCCTTTTTATTTTATGTTCTAAGCATGTAAATTAGGTGATGATGTTCGAACATCATTGTTTGTGCTAAAATTTTTGTTTCACTTCAAAAGGTTCCATCATTGTTTTAATTCACATATCAAGTGATAATGAACAAACATCGTCACTTGTCATGTAATTAATTCTTTTAACCTTACAAGGCATTATGCAGCACTAATTACATGGTCTAAACATGTAGGTCAGGCGATGATGATTGTACATCATTCCTAATGACTAGGCTTTTTCATTTGTCCCAATAGCCATCATATTGCCTTAAAGGGTTTGCTTGGCGCAAAATTTTTCTTGAATTAACTTTTAAGATATTTGCACTAACTTTTTTTTTCTTTATACATAGGGCAATGATGAAAAAACATGGTACCATCCATAATAAGATTGATCACTTTTCCTTAAGGCACCATAATGCCTTAATTTTATTTTAGCCCAATCCTTTGGACCATCAGCTTTTGTATATAGTTGTTCACACATTTTTCTTTGGCATAACATTAATTTCATCCTTGTACTGATTCATATATGTGCATTAATACATACATTCATTACATGCATCTTATAAGGGTAAAGGGGCAGAATGAAGGTTTTCTCAAATTTAAGAGTTCTCTAAAAGGATCTTCTCTTTCAAAGCAGAAGTGTGGAGACAATTAAACGTCATTAACCATTGAAGATGAATTTTCAGCATGCCAAGAATATATGGAGGCAATCTATTGTAAAACCCGAGAAAGGTTGATGAAACAACAAGAGGAGATGCAAACACAAATCTTTTTAGTGATCGAAATAATAATGACTAGAAGGAAAAAGTTTAAAAATATAAACCTAGGAAATTAAAGGAATAGCCTTAACACTGTAGCTGGCTTATCCTAGGCAGAAAAACAACCCTTATTTTGAAAAGCCTTTGTCTCTAAATTGACATCATTTTATGAAGCATGCATGTTAAATGTTTTGATAAGATAAGAATGATTCCAAAAAGCAAATATTTTTAGAAGCATGATGATGAAAAGTCTTGAGGATACTAATGATCAATGTTGAAAATGATCTTGTACCTGACATTCATTTCTCTATGGATAAAGCCATGATCATTTGAAAGACCCAATACATCAGGGCAATAACTTTAAGGCTCTTAAACATGATTCCCTAAATAAAGAGTGACAAAATGAATCTTTCAAATATTTATGAGCTTCTTTGAAAATCAAATTAATGAAATGTTTTTTTAGAGAACCTAATTATAGTAATTAGATGTGTACCAAGATTGTTCCTAGAATCTTAATTCTCTTTTTAGTAGCCAAAACACAGATCTCACAACCATCCCTATAAAGTTGCTTATTACTTTATTTGAAAGCATGATGACCGAACAAAATTACCCCCACATTCCTAAAAAAAATCTTTGAGCCTTACTTTTGTTTTGAACATTTTAAATGTAACCCACTATCCATCATTACAGATTTTAAAGAGTTAAGCACAGAATTTTCCTTGCAAACATAAATCTTTGCATTATTTTATTTCCTGTTGGTGATAAACTGAAAAACGTAATTTTGAAGAAAAATTGAATACAACATCAAGTTGTAGAGGTACTCAAAATGATTTCACAAGGAAAATTATAGCCTTTCCTAATGAAGATGCATGTCAATTCACATTGCTTCATTTGAAATGAAAAATTGCCATCTTTCTTTATCCTTTCACAAAAGTAAAAATTATTTCCTTTGTAGCCCCCTATGAGCCAAATGATTTATTCTTTCATTAAACCTAAATTAAAGGTCACCCTCCACATTAAGGGATAAATGAAGCAAAACTTCAAGGTCAAAAGGAGTAAATCCTATTTTAGAGTTACAAAAGGAGCAAGTCAATTGTAACAAGGTAAAGTCAAAGATCAATTTAAAGTTTAAACTGCAAGTTCTTTCAAAATGAAGAATAAAGAAAATAAGAGAAAAAAAGTAATGGAGAAAATGAAAAGCAAGAAAAAGATGAAGAAATCAAGATGTGTTTTAGCTTGAAAGACATGTCAAATGAGAATTTTGCTGAAGAAAAATGATCTTCAATTTAATTACATTCAAATACTTCATTTAGTGCTACCTATCCTTTTTTTAAACCCTAAACCATGGCCTACTAATGTACCTACAAAGTCCATTTCAATCAAGCATAGCTCTTTGAGTTATCGAGTCAATCTTAGGAAACCCTTTGAAAATTTATCTTTTTGAATGAGTTTTGAGTCCTTAAGAACATAATGGGGCAATCAAAGAAATAACAAAAAAAAAAGAAAAAGAGAAAAAAGAATAAAGCTTTAGGGTGGAAACCCAGAAATGGGCAGTCCAGAGAGAAACAAAAAAAACTACCAATATCACCTATGGGGATTATTGAAATTTTGCAATGAGAAAAACCATTTTGAAGAAATCTAGGGGCATTGAAAAATCCCTAAGTCAACCCATAATTGAACATACCTACTTTAAAAATTAAATCTATCTTTTTTTTAACTTGACCTTTTGTTCCTAAACCTTTCATGATCAATTTTGGTACTTGTCGAAGTGCTAATAGACAAGAAACTTAAAAGAACATCAAATTTGTCTGATTTCCAAAGAAATTCATACTTCATACAACTTGATCTATTCGTGCTTGAAAAGTGGGGCATGTATCCTATCCGCCTTAAAAGTTTTTTAACCAAGCCAAGCTTTTTTTTTCAAGCTTTTAACCTATTTTGAGAAAAACAGATTGTCATTCAAGAAAATTTTTCAACAAAAAATCATTAGTATTTACAAGAATTGAACATCACGTGTTTTTAATTTAGAGGGTTTGAACAAAATACATTTTTTAATAAGATAATTATTTTAAAAAGTTAAAAAGGTTTCATGAAAAGAGTTAAGGGTTTTCCTGGTTGAAAGGTATTGACTTGGGACAATACCTAACCTATGAAAAAGAAAGGGTGAAATAAAATTTTGAATTCATTGGGGCAAGGTGGGAACAAATGATTGAAAATGAGAGTGATCTTTTTTAGGGCATGGGAGGATCAAAGTAAGTCTCGATATAGAAATAATGAGAGAAGTTAAGTCAAATCTGAAAGATAGCCAAACAGGGTTTTGATCTTTATACTATTTAGAATATATACTACATCTGCTATTATGGGTACTTAAATTATTTCACATACATCTACATTATTAGATATATTTGCATTAGCATCATAGATGACACTAGCTTTTACATTAGTTGCATTTGCATCATCTCAGGTGCATTTACATCATTCTTATCTCTAGCAATCAATGTATTTTAATCATTTGATTTCTTCAAACAATGTCATCATCTTTGAAATCATTGTATGCTTAAGCAACTGCAATTACATTAATCATGGAATAATTACACATTTCCAAAGTCTTCGGTGGTGATATCTGAAGCATTTTTTTTAAAATTATTTAAAAACAAGTCTTTGGTGGTGATGTTCAAAGCATTTTTAAAAGAATTTGTCTTAAAAAAACTTTGGTGGTGATATCTAAAGCATTTTGAATTTTTTGTTTCAAAATATGTCTTTAGAGGTGATCTCTAAAGCATTTTTAAAAGCATTTATTTCAAAGCCAAGTCTTCCGTGGTGATATCTGAAGCATTTTTAAAAGAATTTATTTTAAAGTTTTCGATAGTGATTTTCAAAGCATTCAAAAGTTTATATTTTCAAAACCAAGTCTTCGATTGTGATATTCAAAGCATTAAAAAATTTTTATTTTCAAAACCAAGTCTTTAAAAACAAGACTTTGATGGTGATATTCAAATCATTCAAAAGTTTTGTTTTAAAAACAAGTCTTTGATGGTGATATTCAAAGAATTCAAAGTTTTTATTAAAACAAGTCTTCGATGGTGAAATTGGAAGTATTTAAAAGTTTTTATTTTGAAACAAGTCCTTAGTGAAATCGAAGCATTCAAAAGTTTTTATTCAAAATAAGTCTTCGATGGTGAAATCTAAAGCATTTTTAAAAGAATTTGTTTAAAAAGAAGACTTCAATGGTGAAATCTAAAGCAAATTAAAATTTTAGGGTTATTATTGATGGTGAAATTCCAAGCCTTTAAAAAAATTGGCAATAATGAGGCTCAGATTAATGAGGCCTCACTAACATACAAAAAGATAAAAAGAGAAATTGGCAACATATGAGAAGATTAAGAAGAAAAAAAATTGGTAACCTATGAGGCTCAGATTGATGAAGCCTCAGCAACATGTAAAAAGAACAGTCTTCACGATAGTTGAATCAAATGTCCTCTTCATCCAATCATATAAAATATAAAGGAAGTAGGATTTGAGTCAATTTTATTCAATTAAGTAAAAAGATTGATGGAGCTTTTCTTTATCAATTTTACTAGGTTAGTTTAAAAACTGGTGGAATCGAATGGCCTTTTTATTCAATCACGTGGATGTAGGTGAAGTAGGCTTTAAGTCAACTTTCTTTGATTAAGTATAAAAGATCGACAAAGTTTTTCTTTATTAGTTTTACTTGGTTAGGTTAAAAACTAGTGAAATCAAATGTTTTCTTCATCCAATCATGTGAAATGTAAGTGAAGTTGAATCTAAGTTAACTTTGTCTGATTAGGCAAAAAATTGATGGAGTTTTTCTAGGTTCTCTTCATTTGGTTAGGCAGATGACCAAGGAAGTTGATATCAAAATTTAAAACCTCAAGAGTAGATGATGGCCTCGACCCAGTCGAAATTGGCACTCAAATTTGAAAACCTAAAAGTAGCTGACGATTCTGCCCTTGTCAAAATTGGCACTAAAATTAAAAAACCCAAGAGTAGCTGATGGCCATAACAGAGTTGAAATTTGCGTTAAAATATGAAAACCAATGCAATTGTTTAGGTAAAAAACCAATGTAGTTGGCTTGAAAAAACCTTTTTTTGTTGAAGGGCTTATCATGGCTCGAGCAAAATCATGTGTATTTAGTCTTTATCCTATTCCTGATCCTTAACAATGACAAAAGAGGGAAAATTGTAGACACCTAATTTTGTTTAGGCCCTTTTTTAAGTAATCTTAAATATCTGAGACCAAAAGTTAAGTAATAGCCCCTGTGGGGATCGACCTCTTCTAGGCAAAATAGGCATTTTTAAGACCCATTCAGTCATGCCCAAATAACCACATATCCAAATGATGGAAAAAGTGTTGTTTTGAGGGTCATAAAGAATAAATCTCAAACAAAAAAGATGAATATTGAAGAGAAAAGTTAGTTTTTAAATATTTTCTTGTCAAATTTCAAAATTTATTTTTGCAGTTTATATCATGATCAAATTTCTAATTTTTAAGAATTTTTTTTAGAGTTTTTGTAAAATTTGGGAGTCAATTGTCGTAAATTTTTACCGACACTTGTGTAGTACTTATGCTGTGAAATCTAAAATTTTCCAAAAATAATCTTTATTGGCGTTTTATACTATGAGGTGTCAAATTGTCAATTTTAGTATTTAATTTTGAATTTTTCATAATATAGTGATTATTCTACTTGTGAAATTTTTCGGTGAAACTTGTTTAAGATTTCATATTTTCATCTTTGTTATTTTATAAGTTAATATTTTAAATAATATGTTGAATTTTATCTCATTTTTATAAGTATTTGAATGTACTTTTGGAATTTTCTCATCTTCCAAATATGAACTTTTTTATCTATAAAATTTTTAAAGTTTAAGGTTTTAAATATTTTCGCACACTAGCTTAGATTTAGGTTTTTCAAGTTCCAATTCATTTTTATGAAATGTAGTTTTCATCCATAAAGATTTTTGCTCATAAATTTTTATGAGTTTGAAATTTTTAATTAACTTTTTCTCTTTCCAAAAATTATTTTAATTCTTTTGGGCTAAAAATTTTAATATGAATATTTAATTAAGTCTTTCATGTGATTATATTCTTAAATGAATTTATCATTTGAAATTTTATTTCTCAAATTTATAACTTTTAATTTCTTATAATTTAGTCTTTCATTTTATTTTTTAATGAATTTGCAATTAAAATTTTATTTTTTCCAACATTTTTGAAAATCGATAGATAGTTATGTTCAATTTCAAAATCTGATACTTTAATTATGCAAGAATTAATTTAATTGGGATTAAATTTTATCATTAAGGTTAATATTATCAAAATCATCATTAAGCCTAAACCTAGCCCACGGGACTTATGCTTTTACTTGTTGACTAATATTTGTTAATTAATACAAAAAGACAAAAATATTTTTAAGCATTAATTATCAATTATGTGATAAAAATCAAAATAATAAATAAAAATAAATGAATTTTCAGCCAACGATATTTTATCGCACCTTGGTCGAATTCTTTCCCTTATTTATGAGGGAAGGATGCTTCAAGTTAAGGCTAATGGTTTTCCAAGCAAAAAATACCCAAAATATTTAAGAAAAAAAATCAAATATTCTACATTTTTAAGGTAGAAACACTTTGAAAATTTTTAGTTTTTGTTTATTTCGTTCTTTTTGCTTTCTTTTAGTGAGCCAAAATAATACTTCTACTGATGGATTTTGATCTATATTGAAAGGCCAAGTATGATGGCTATGAACAATTTTCTTTTATATAATTTTTATGTTTAATTTTTCTTATCAATAACTTGATTTTCTTCATGAAATATGTTTTTGTCCATATGACATTGATTTTGTCTTATATTTATGTTGATACCTTTTATCTTGGCAATTTCATGTTAATATATTGATAAAACATGTTTATATGTTTATTTTTCATGATTTTTTTACATGATGATAATCATTTGAGCTTGGTAGAATAAGGATATATGATTATTGTGTTAGAAAATTTTTTATTGATATATTTTTGGGTAAAGGTCAAAAAACATGGCGACCTTTTTATTTGTTATTTTTATGATTATTTGTATTATTTTGTGACTTTTAAAAGTTTTGGAGAGTAAACAATAATTTTCTTAAAATTTTTACAGCTTTGGATAGGCAGTTCCAAGCTTGGTTGAATTTTTGCAAGTGTGATTTGGTAGAGTTTGATGTGTTTGTTGTTGTTTTCTAGTTTTAGAAAAGATAGGGACTAAATTGTAAAAATGAAAAAATTACTTTAAGGCCTTCCATGCTTGGCTGAGAGCTTTATATACCCTTAGGGGCATGTTTCATGCATTTTTAACATGTTGAAACACATATCTTACATTTCTTAGCCATTAGGGTTTTTTTTTAGGTAATTTTAGAAAGTTTAAAGGCTAATTTGCAAAATCTGAAAAATATTGTTATAAGGCAAAAGGTGTTTGGCATGATTTCCATGGTTTTTTGTGATGTGTTTTTATGTTTAATTGTGAGTTTATCTCATTAAGGGACTAAATTGCAAAGTTAGCAAAGCTCAGAGTCAATTAAGAAAACCTTGCATTTTATGGTCAAAATGGTCTTTTCTCATATCAAATTACCCATTTTGGGTATTTTGGTCATTTTGGGAACATTTATTGCATTTTTAGTCATTTTGGTCTTAAAGTGCAATTTTGGAAAATTTAGGAACCTAGTTACAATTTTTATATTTTAGGCTACCTTTAATATACGAGTTACCCATTTAATCATTCCATATCATTTTTTAGTCATTTAGGGTTACTAAGATGATTTTGTGACAAAGATAGTACCTAAAGGCATTTTAGTAGTTTACCTTAGAATGGAGTCCTTTATGATTATCAGGATAATTTTATGTTGAAGGTGCATAGTAGGGATAGGTTTATCCTTTTATAAGTCATCAAGTCCTTTAGGGTTACCAGGATGCTTTCATGATGAAGGCATTTTAATAATAACCTTAAGGCTGAGTCTTATGTAGTCATTGAGATTTTTTCATGGTGAAGGTATGCATTAGGGATAGATTTGTCTTTTAAGATCATTTTTTAGTCTTTTAGGGTTACGAGGATACTTTCATGTCAAAGGTATACCTAGGGGCATCTTTAGTAATTTTGCACCAAAATCGAGTCTTTTAGAGTTAGTAGGATACTTTCATGTCGAAGTTACTTTAAGGGACATTTTGGTTTTATCAACCATCGTCAGGTCCTTTGAGTTTTGTTTCATACGTGTGGTTGAAACTAAGTCTTATAAAAAACATTCGAAAATTTTCAAAAACTGAGGCAATGTCTCTAAGCTAAAGTAGTACATTGAATTTCTCCCAGCATATGAAAGGGGTTTCGTGTATGATTTTAATTATGAGATATCTTTTCTAAAAATAAGAAAATTAGGATTTTTTTTTAATTTTATAATTATAAAGCCTTTCATATTCCTTCAACCGATGGGGTATGAAAGATATTTTAATTTTTTAAAACTTTTCGTACTCTTTTAGCTCTTTGGTTGAATGCAAAAGATAATAAGTAAAAACCTTTTCTATTCTTTTGGTCCTCCGGTGGGGTAAGGAAGACATTTGGATTTCAAAACAAAATTGAAAACCTGATTTTCTTAAACGGAATAATAAATTCAAAGTAAGGAAATTTTTAGATATGGGAATTATAAGTAAATACTACATATTGAAACTGAATAAAAATAGAATTTTAAATTAATATGTGATTAATAAGAACAAATTGTTGAGCATCATAAGATGTATCGATCCTTTCTCATGATTGTAGCTGGCTTCTAAACCCTTTCTATTGATCTATGGTATTATCGTAGATTTTAATGTTTGTTTTTAAGGGTTTCGTAACCCTCAAAATATGAACTCTGGTAGCATACCAATCTCACCTAGCCTAAGTAGATTGGTGCTAACTCCCAAAATAAATAGTCATTTCATAATGACCATTTAGGGTTAAGTTGAGTGAGCGACTCATCTTGATGACTCGATCCCTAAAAGTAAGGAAATAAAAATAATGACATACAGATATATATAGGAATGAGGGGTACACCCATCTTTTATGTCTCTCTTATTAAGATTGGTATCAGGCTATGTTGTGACAATAAGCAAGTTAGGACCTTGCTTAAATGTAACCCTTATATGATCAACAATGTGTAGTTCTCTCTAAAGGCTATGTAAATTTTCGAGTATGGAGCCTTTGTTAGAGCTAGTGTTCCTATAAATACATAATGTGTTTATTTTCAATGTAATATTTATATTTATTTTACATACCACATATACATATATGCATATATACATACTTATCCACACATTCATAAATACTACTAATTCATAAATAAAATTTTACTTGAGGAAACTTCGAATTTAAGGTTACAATAATGCAAATCCTAGGAGACTAACAGAACAACCACCAACTCATTGGTACTATACTCGATCGAGAGCATGATGGATAGTAGAGGAACACCTAGCAAGGTTGGAAAGGTTAGAGGAGAATCATCATGAGGCCTAGGAAGCCATGATGAAAAGACAAGAAGAGATAATAGAATAAATTGCAAGGTTGATGGAAATACTCATGGCAAGGGAAACTTTCTACTAGAACCCAAAAAACATAACCCATGCTACTGCCAGGGTATCTAGGACAATACAAGCTAAATGGCATATGACCAATAGACAAAACATGTAATCGCCAATTATCCAAAACACATAGCCTGTAAATCTTCAAAACACATAGATAGCAAATGCTCAAAGCACTCAACCGATGAATGCTCAAAACGTACCTATAAACAATTAACACTGGCAACCCATTTTAACCTTGATAACTTTTTACAAGGGCAAGTGCAAGAATGGTCACTATGTGAGAAGACTCAGCAATCTTTGATCTTGATGATGAGGGAAAGCTCAAGCTGAAAGCCAAAAAATAGGTTGTAGTTAAGGCTGAAAAAGGAAAATTATGGCTTCTTGAAAGAAGGCTTAAGGCTATAGAAGAAGACCTTAATCTAGTCCATGATTTGGTTATCTCACAGAAATTTAAGACACCTAAATTTGAAAAGTATAAGGAACTATGTCACCCTAGGCTTATATCAAGATGTTTATCTGAAAAATGGCCAAATAGACACAAAGACAACCTTTTTATCCATTACTTCCAAGAATGCTTGTCAAGGTCTGTATTAAGGTCATATAATGACTTGAATTGGACCCAGATCCAATGTCGGAATGACTGAGCCAATCCATTCCTATAATAGCACAAATATATGGCTGATTTGGTACTAGAGAGACTATTTCTATAAACACGGAGAAAAAATCCATGAAATCTTTCAAGGAATGTGTTTCAAGATGGAAGGACATAGCCTTTTAGATCTAACCTTCATTGACCAAAAAAGAAATCACTATACTATTCATTAACATTTTATGCCCTCTTTTCTATGACAAGTTGGTAAGGAACACAACTAAGAATTTCATGACCTTCTCATCTCAGGAGAAACGATTGAAACGTTTGTGAAACTTGAGAAAATGAAGAGTAGTGAATCTTTTTTCGGGAATAAGATAGACTTGGTAGAAAGAAAAAAGGGATTCCATTTGTTGATTATATCATCCAGTAATACTGCTAAGGACCCCATCCTTATTATCAGAAGCAAGGGTATTAGCCCAAAATATGTGCTTTTTCATTGCATCTCGAGCTCTCATTCCAATAGCACCATAAACTACCTTCGCAAATTCCACCCATAATCAGCCAAGGCCTAACACTAACCAGCCAGGCCAAAGAGCTGATCAACCTAAACCTTATTATGACCTTCTTCCTTATTCCTATAAAAACATGCATGCTAAGCCTCTTAAGGCCCAGTTAGTGGCTCTTGTCTTTTTCATGACTTTTGAGGGAAAGTTCTTTAAGTGGTATGACACAAATGCTCACTATGAGTACTATGCTAGAATAATATTTCACTCTATTAAAAACTATCCAACTTTTAAGAAGATGGTCCAAAGTTTCCTTTAGGCCAATGCCTTTTTGTTTGACAACATCCTAGGACCTAACGTTGTGGCAAATCCTTATCAAATCACCCTAAACCCAAAGTTAACACTCTAATAACCAAAAAAAATGATGGGTGAAAGCAATTATCAAAGAGGTTAGAACCTCAATGGAAAAAGTTTGCGTAACTTGACCAAAGCCAAACTCATTTGTTGAACTATCAAAATAAAAGAAAAAAAATAAATTTTCAGACCAACTTCCATAAGTTTCATACAACCCAAGGACATATTCTGCAAAATTGTCTTGAGTTTTCAGCCATAATCAAAGAATGATGGATAATGGCAAACTTATATGGGAATTGTCCAAGAGTAAGAAAAGTCAGTTAACATGATTGGCGAAGGATTGTCACATCTGTAATATGGGTCGGTCGCCCCTCTATCATCTATTCTAACCAACTGAAGACTATGCTAACAAAGGCTAAAATCATTCCCAAACTCATCATCAAAACCCTAGCACCCTTTCTATACGAAGATGACCGGTGGTTGCCATGGAAATACAATGGTGGAGTAACAACTTTAGAGGTTGTTGTAAGCCAATTGGCTATCATTGACATTATGAGAGTTAGCCATATGACCAAAAGTAGCAACTGTTATAGCCTCAAAACTTATGAAGCTAGTGCTAAGGTAAAGACAAAAAACCAAAGACTTAGAAATGTTACGGTAACTGAGGACACTTGAGTAGAACTTTAAGAACAATGAAAGAAAAAGAAGCAGCTGAAATTGTCAAGTTTATAAAGCATAGTGAGTACAATATCATGGAGTAATTAAAGGAGCAATTGGTAAAAATCTCTCTATTGACCTTCTTACTCACTTCCAATCGTACCAAAATGTTTTGTTAAAGATGCTTTATTGGGCCTATGTTCCTTAGGATATCTCAATAAATAAGCTCAATCATCTTGGTGAATAATATCATCATTGACAATTTTTATCTCATTTAGTGATGAAAAGATCCATTCAAGAGGAACCATTTCGACAAAAGCTTACCATGTAACAACTTACTATAAAGGTACCATACTACCTAAGGTTTTCATCTATAATGGGCTAGTTTTGAATGTGATGCTATTAGTCACTCGTCCAAATTGCCAATTCACTTTACTCAGATTAAGCACAACAAAACAACTTTTAAGTTTCTTGATGGAATAAGAAGAAAATAATAAAAAAAACATCTCAATCATTCTAAATTATGATGTTTGCCTGATTAAAATAGAGTTCCATGAGATGGATATCACCCTTGCATACAATTATCTAATAGGATGGCCATGGATCCATTTGCCAATGCTATACCATTATTTCTTCACCAGAAAGTCAAATTCATAATTGACGAAAAAAATAGTTATTTTATTCAGGCAGGATGACATGATAGCCATAACCTTTACTGAAGCCTCACATATTGACTCAAATGCTACAGCTCAGGGCCTTTAAAATTTGCAATGCCGTGTTCTTTGTGGAAGGATCTCAAATTCTAAAACTGTGACTCTCGAAGAGCATTTGCATACACCTTAAGCTCACAGTAGGAAAAGATACTTAAGTTGGAAAGGGGCTTAGAAAGCATTTTGTAATAGATTATTTGATCCATCAAGGTAATTGGCAAGAAGGTTAAGCATGGATTAGATTTCAAGCTTGAGTGGAATCAAAAGAAATTTTTTAAAAAAAAGTCGAGGTTAAAAGTTGGCTTGGACCATAAGACAAGAGTTAAGCCTAAATTTTACTCTCCATCATTTGTTGAAGGAAATTTTTTACCATGGAGGTGTTATCAATCTAGGAATGAAAGAGAAAGGCTCAAAAGATGTCATGATGGTGAGTAATCAAGCCTTTGAGAGGTTTCAAGTGGCCACCATTGGAGAAGATGGCAAAAAGCTGGAAGACAATCATGGAATTCGCTCATGTCTTTTTAGATACATCCAAAAGAATTAAGACTATTACCGAGAGAATTATAATGTCTAGGCTAATTCGAAAGTAATTACAGGAAATTCTCTTTTATGTCTTGGCCCAATGAGATCTAAGGATTTTTTTGTAAAAGAATCATTATTTTGAAATGAAATGTGTATATATATATATCACCTTTTATGAACATTCTATTTTCTTCACACAATTACTCTTTTTTCTATTTAGATGCATATACTTGGATCACACAATATACTTTTGTTTACCTAATCTTTCCTTTTCTTTACTTATACAAATTTCTTGATGAAAGAGACGTGGATAATCTCATGAGATCTAAGGATCTTTTTGTAAAAGGCTTAAGATGTTAAATCATTATTTTGAAATGAAATGTGTGTATATATATATCACCTTTTGTGAACATTCTATCTTCTTCACACAATTACTCTTTTTTCTATTTAGATGCGTATACTTGGATCACACATTATACTTTTGTTTACCTATTCTTTCATTTTCTTTACTTATACAAATTTCTCGATGAAAGAGACGTGGATAATCTCATGAGATCTAAGGATCTTTTTGTAAAAGGCTTAAGATGTTAAATCATTATTTTGAAATGAAATGTGTGTGTGTATATATATATATATCACCTTTTGTAAACATTCTATTTTCTTCACACTATTACTCCTTTTTCTATTTAGATGCACATACTTGGATCACACAATATACTTTTGTTTACCTATTCTTCCCTTTTCTTTGCTTATACAAATTTCTCGATGAAAGAGAAGTGGATAATCTCATGCGAGACTGAAGGTTATTTTTAAACAATTTGTTTGCTGGAGCGAGCCAATTTTGAAGATGATGTTAACAAGTATACCTTATCTTTTGATGTATTAAAATTAACTGAGTAGGAGGATGAGCGAATAATGCCCTGTGAAGTGCTCATAGAGGTTGTAAACCTAAGGAATGACATTTATAGAAAGAAAACTAGAATAAGGATTGCTATTACACATGCTATCAGAGAAGGATTGACAAATCTGTTCTAGGATTGGCAAAAGGTCTTCACATGGTCGTACCAAGATATGTTGGGCCTAGGTACAGAGATTATGGCCTATAAGTTACCTCTAAGATTTGAATGCAAATTAGTTTAGCCAAAGTTGAAAAGAATGAAGGTGAAGGTGCTTTTAAATTTTAAGGAGGAAGTGAAGAAATAATTTGGTATTGCATTTCTTGAGGTGGCAAAGTACCCAAAGTGGGTTGCTAATATCATCTTAGTCTTAAAGAAATACAGGCAAGTCAGGATATGTGTAGACTATTAGGATTTAAGCCGAGCAAGTATGAAAGATAATTTCTCATTTCACTATATTGACACTCTAGTTCATAACACCATAAAGAATAGTCATTTTCCTTCATGGATGGATTCTTGGGGTATAACTAGAATAATATGGCATCAGAAGACATGGAAAAGACTACTATTGTCATAATGTGGGGCATATTTTGTTACAAATGTAATGCCGTTTGGATTAAAGAATGTTGGGCAACCTATCAAAAAGTAATGTTCACTTTATTTTGTGAATAATGTACAAAGAGATCGAAATATTCATGGACAATATGATTGCCAAGTCACCTCAAGAGGAGGGACATGTAAATAAATTTATGAAATTGTTCGAAAGGTTAAGGAAATACCAATTACGGTTGAACCCAACAAAGTGTACCTTTAAAGTAAGAATGGGAAAGTTGTTAAGTATTGTTATAAGTGAAAAAGGGATTAAGGTTGACCCCGATAAGATTAATACCATTCAAGAATTACCACCATCGCGCATTTAAAAAGAAGTAAGAAGTTTCCTTGAAAGATTGAATTATATTACCAGTTTCATTTCCTATCTTATGACAAACATAATGTAATTTTTTGGCTCCTCTAAAAACACAATTCGAAGGAATGGGATAAAAATGGCCAAAGGGCATTATCTATCGAATCCACCAGTTTTAGTACCACTACTTTCAAGGCAACCCTTTGTACTATGCCTCATAGTATTCGAGAGTCAATGGGATGCATGTTAGGATAACATAATGAAATCAGGAAGAATGAAAGAGCTATCTATTACCTCAGTAAAAAGTTCATGAATTACGAGGTAAATTACCCCCAAGTAAAGAAGTTATGCAGTGCTCTAGCTTAGATTGCATGAAGGTTTAGACAATACATGTTGTACCATGCCATGTGGCTAATTATAAAGATGGATATGATCAAGCACCTTTTTGAAGCACTAGCATTATCAGGACAAATAGCAAGGTGGTAGGCCCTATTGTTAGAATGTGACATTGTTTACGTGAGTTAAAAAGTTATAAAAGGAAGTACCATTATCAAATTCCTAGTGCTTCATGACTATCAACCTTTGAGTTTTTACTTTCTTGATGAAGACTTGAGGAATATTTTAGTTGAAAAGAAAGAGGAACAGCTTGAGGAGCTAGCATGGAAGATGTATTTTGACGAAGGCTCAAATGCTTTAGGCTAATGAATTAGGGCAATTTTGATATCCCCGAAAGTATAATATTATCCTTTCTCTGCTGATTAGATTTTGACTACATAAATAATATGGCAAAATATGAAGCCTGTGTTATAGGAGTTCGCATGACTATAGAAAAAAGGCTTGAATGTTGAAGGCTTTTAAGGATTCAACACTAGTGATTTATCAATTGCATAGGGAATTAGAAACTCGAGATTTGATGCTATTGCATTATAGGAAATTGACTTTGGAACTATTAGAAGAAGTTAAGAAACCATAATTCATTCATTTACTCCGAGATGAGAATCAAATAGCAAATGCTCTAGCCACTCTTGCCTCAATGTTTAAAATAAATAAAGAAAATAAGTGACCCTAATTCAAATAAGCTGATATGTATGGTCTTGTAGAAAGTCTTAAGACAACAAGTAATTAGATTACAAAAATTTTATAAATAACATATAAACATGGTAGTGAAAACATAACAATAAATATAATCTGAGATTCCCCAAATAGGATAGTCTTATGTGATCTTGACTAATCTTTAAGAAAAAGAAACTTAACAATCTATTCAAGATTCAAATATACCTCAATCCTGAGAAGTCTTTTAGCAATTCCATAACCCTATTATCAAAAACACTAAGCCAATTTTCATAAACGAAATTTGTCCAAGCATTTAGCCTTTAACAATTATCCATACAGGTGACCACAAAAAATGTTTAACAAGGAAAAAACTTTGTTGCCAGGACCTATGGTAATAGCTTATATTTCAATAAAATTTCCATCACACTTAAGAAATATTGATTCAACAGTCAAAGAGCTAAGATGAAAACAATTTTTCTTTAAGAAACTAAAAATTGCACAATCTTTTTAAGGTTTTAAGGAGAATATGCCAACCAAGCTTTACAAGCTTTCTTGGCAAATTTTTCAAGTGCAATATCATATATATAGGATGACAATCAAGGCAATATATCTAGGGTTTAAAATTTTAATTTTTGAAAAATTTTAATTTTGGCCTTGGCCTATGTATACTCATTCAAATTGGGCCTGATTAGCCATTACTTGTATCAGGCATATTAGGCTAGTCTCAATTTAACTTCTACTAATCACCCTTATAAGTATGGCTCATTAAACCTCTATCATATTGGTAATAAATATCAAACAGCCAAATTAAGAATATTTTATATTTATAGACCAAGATTGGCATTAGCAATACATCATAGCCATTCAACATGTCAGACTGTCAAAATGGATTTGACAAGCCCTTCAGTGTTCAATATCTTAGTTTAATGAATATCCTTTCATCATATATCCTAGAATTAGTAAATGTATGGCTCAGTGTCTACTCTTAACTCATTCATATTAGTTTGCAACCCTTATGTATTAACTCTATAATCAATATTGTCTTGGCCAAGGACTTTGAGTTAACATGGGTAAAGTACATGTAAAATATGTTCCCTAATATCACTTGGGGAATTGAATCCTATCTGGACCACTCATTCACCTACCATATGATTCATGCCATACCCAAAACCACCCTACTATGAGCATCCATCTATTGTAGACTAGTTTGCAATGGAATCAAAGCATGACACTCCTCATATAAGATGACCTGGTGTCCCAAGTCTAAGGATCACTTACACTACTGACACATGAGAGTATTTCCATAAACACTTGAGTGAAATATCAAATGGAACTCTCATAGAGGTCAAGTTTAATGCACTTGTTACCATAGCAAGCACCTATATAATGTCCCAAATATCTCTATACTTTAACTTATAAGATCAGTTGAATGCATCTTATGCATAGAAACTTTGTTAACTTTGAATTCGATTTTGATATAACAAACAACTTAATCTAAATTAATTTATACTCAACTTGGTATTTGTGTTAAAATTGAAAAACATTTTGAAAAGTACTAAGTTTGTATTTTATCAAAAATATATATTCCAAAATGTATATTTATACTTAGAATATTTTTGAGATATTTTTGAGTTAACTATCATGTTAAGAAAAATCATTTTACAAAGGATTTTAAAGGTATGTATCGATACAAAGAACAAGCATATCGATACTATGCTTAAAACCTTCATCTGTATCGATATTCTTAAGCATGTACCGATACATTATAATAAGTATCAATATTCACCCCAAAGAACAAATATATTGATACTATGTTTAAAACCCTCATTTGTATCGATATTCTTAAGCATGTATCGATACATTACAGTGAGTATCAATACTCACCCCATGTGTATCGATACAAGGCTGGCAGTAACCAAGGTTTGGCTGAAACTCTTAAATGTATCAATACAGCTTGCTTGGTATCGATACTCAGTTAGCGGTATCGATACAACAAGTTTAATGGTCACTTTTTTTGATCTGTATCGTTACTATTGGTATTGTATTGATACTATAGCATGGATCTAAATGGAAATAAGCATTTATGAAGGCTACAATGGCTCTCCAACTAGCACATTAAATGCCTAACATCTATGAATCAATTTCAAGCTATAAATAGAGGTTCCCAATAGCTGAAGAGATAGAGACACGAAAAATATTCAAGCATTGAACAATAAAAACTTAAAAACTCTTCAAATTCTTCATTCCTACTTGTATCAAATTAATACTCTTCCAAGTCTATTTGTATCCCATCCACCTTGTACTTAAATTCCAGCAAACATGTACCTACTAGAGGTTTAATCTATTTGCAAAATACTTCATTCATATCACAAAAGGGGTTGTGTGAAAGTGAGTGAAAATATTTAAGAATTTAGGGTAGAATTCTCAAAGAGATTGAAAAGTTTATCTAAGCCTTAAAAGATAGTGGTGTAAGGTTATACCTCAGCCTTAAAGGTAACAATTTGATTAGTGGATTATGGGAATCACCATGGTAAGAAAGTACTAAGAAAAGAGGACGTAGGTGCCAAGTTAAAAGACCAAACCTCTATACATTAATTACTTTTTTTTACCCTTAACTAATTTTATTTTCAATTTACTTTAAATTTATCAAGTTTTTTGTAACAACCAATTCACCCCCTCTTGTTTAATCTTTTCCTTGAGCTAACAATTAGTATCAGAGCTTTTGTCTCTATTGTAGGTCTCACAACCTTGAGAAAAGATCCTTGATAGCTTAAAAATGGAAAATGTAAACATGATGCTTAAAGCCTCAAGAAGCCCATAAGAGTTAAAAAGCCAAGATGAAGTTTGTCTCATGGCATTTGAGACAAATGCAAATGCTATAGGACTTGAAGGACATTCCATCATGAGACCTCCACTCTTCAATGGTGATAACTACCCATTTTGGAAGACAAAGATGAGGTTTTTTATCCAAGCAAATGTCTGTGAAATATAAAAGATCATCATCAATGGACCACTCATCCCTAAGAAGAGAGTTGGACATTGTATTGTGCCAAAGAAAGAAAAAGAATAGGAAGACATTAAAATGGCACAATTAAATGTCAAGGCCATGCACATAGTATTTTATGCTCTTGGTCCAAGTGAGTATAATAAAGTCTCACTATGTGATAATGCTAAGCAAGTGTGGGATAAGTTAGCAACCAAGCATGAAGGAATAAATCAAGTCAAGGAATCCAAAATAAGCATGCTTACACCTGACTATGAATTGTTCAAGATAAAGGTAGAGAAAACCATCAAAGAAATATCAGATAAGTTTATGGACATTATCAATAGGTTGATGGCACTTGGAAAGAACTATCCAAATAAAGAAATCGTTAAGAAGCTACTTAATAATCTTCCTAAGTCTTCGAAAGCAAAATTGACAGCAATTGAAGAATCCAAAGATCCCAACACATTTTTCTTAGGTGAACTTATAGGTTTTCTTCTAACCTATGCAATGAAAATCAAACACGGACAAGAGCCACCAAAAAAAGGCAAGTGTTGCCTTTAAAACAACCACTCCTAGTGATGATGATGATGATGAGGTTAAAGAAGATAAAAAAATAACCATGTTTGCAAAAAGATTCAACAAATTCATGAGAATGAATAAAGCAAGAAAACCTCTTAGAAAAGAAATGATGAAGAAAGACTCAAGTAAGAGAAAGAGAAAGAACAAATCATTTGCTATGAGTGCAAGAAGTCAGGAATGTGGAAGAAATCAAACCCAAAGAAGCAAAAGAAGAAGACTATGATGGCCACATGGAGTGATAGTGACATATCCGATAATGATAATGAAGAGGTGGCCAACCTATGTCTCATGGCTCATGATGAGCCCAAGGTATCTTCTAATACTAATACTTCCTCATTTGATGAATTAGCATTAGAATTTGAAACCATGAATTTAAAATACAAGAAAATGATTTCTAAACTCAAGGAAGAAAATGAAACATTAAGCATGACAAATGATGATCTTAAGAAGAAAGTAGATGAGCTACAAATCAATGTCGATGATCTAACTAAGAAAAACACAAACTTGCATAACTCATTTACAAGGTTTTATATGGCACAAAAAAAATTGAATAATATGCTAGAAACACAAAGGGCATTCTTTGATAAAGATGGTTTAGGCTATAATAGAATTAAAAAAAAACTCACTTCAAGAATTTCTTTATGAAACAAAACAAATCATTTGATGCATCTAGCATATGTACTTATTACCATAAAGGTGATCACAGATTTCACACGTGTTCTTTAAAGACTATTACTTATAGGGGCAAGCTTATTAAGAGGTTATGGGTCCCTAAGGGTGTTAGCATATCTCAAGATAAAGCTACCAAAATAAAAAGGATTACAAAGGTATAAGAATTATGAGCACTAATACTCAAAGACCTAAGAAAATTTGGGTACCTAGAAGAAAACATGACTTTATGTTTGTAGGAGGAAGAGCATTGATTTAAGGCAAAGTCAACAAGGGAGAATTCTTGGTATCTTGATAGTGGATGCTCAAGACACATGATTGGTGACAAAAATCAATTCATGGAGCTAAGGCCTAAGGATGGAGGAAGTGTTACTTTTGGTGATAACTCAAAAGGATAAATTAAAGGTAATGGAACCATAGGTAACAACTCTTCACCCAATATAGAAATTGTTCTATTTGTCAAAGGTCTCAAACATAATCTCTTTAGTATTAGTTAATTGTGTGATAAAGGCATTAAAATTATTTTTGAATCAATGAATTTTCAAGTTGTTGACGTTAAGACAAATAAAATTGTTTTTGTAGGACATAGAGAAGGAAATGTTTATGTTGTGCATCTAGATGACTTTTCTTCTTAAAATGCTTATTTTGTTGCTAATAATGATGACTTGCATTGGTTGTGGCATAGAAGATTAGGACATGCTAGTATGAATGTAATTTCCAAACTATCTAGAAAAGACCTTGTTGTTGGATTACCAAAAATGAAATTTGATAATGATAGAATATGTGATGCATGTGTTCAAGGGAAACATAGAAGAGCTTCATTCAAGCCAATTAATATTGTTTTAACTACTAGAGTATTACAGCTTATTCATATTGATCTCTTTGGTCCTACTAGGACATTAAGCTTAAGAGGTAAACAATATGGGTTTGTTATTATAGATGATTACTCTAGGTTTACTTGGGTTCTTTTCTTTAGCTCTAAAGATAAAGCCTTAAAAAATTTATTACTATTTGCAAAATTATCCAAAATGAAAAAGGTTATTCTATTTCAAGTGTAAGAACTGATCATGGAAAAGAATTTGAAAATCTTGGTTTTGATAAATTTTGTAATGAAAATGGCATTAGCTATAATTTCTCGGCACATAAAACTTCTCAACAAAATAAAGTTATTAAAAGGAAAAATAGAACTTTAGAGGAAATGGCTAGAACCATTCTTCGTGAAAACAATTTACCAAGATATTTTTGGGTGGAAGCCATTAAAAATTCTAGCTACATTATAAATAGAGCTATGGTTAGGCCAATCCTAGAAAAAACTCCATATTAACTTTTTAAAGGGAGAAAACCCAACATTAGCTATTTTCATCCTGTTGGATACAAATATTTTGTACTAAATAATGGAAAGGATAATCTTGGTAAATTTGATGCAAAATGTGATAAAGGAATTTTTCTTGGTTATTCAACAAATTCCAAAGCTTATACAGTGTTGAATAAGAAAACCTTAGTTCTTGAAGAATCAATACATGTTATATTTGATGAAGCTAACTTAACCTTGAGAAAGGTGTCTCCTGATAATGATGATGTAGAGATTTACCAAGAACAAGCATCACACAAGGAGCAAGGACAAATAATGGAAAATCAGAAAGCTCCCAAAGAGGAAAAACTACATGAGCTGAATCAAGTAGAAAGGGAAAGAAATCATCCTAAAGAGTTAAGTTATGTCAAAGAAGGTGAGATAATTGGTGATCCTAAGCAAAAGGTAAGAACTAGATCATCTCTTAGAAATACATGCAATTATGTAGCTTTTCTTTCACAAATTGAACCCAAGAATTTAGATGAGGCTCTAAAGGATGATGTTAGATAATGGACATGCAAGAGGAGTTAAACCAATTTGAAAGGACCAAAGTTCGAAATTTAGTGGAGAGACCTAGTAATTATCCCATCGTAGGTACGAAATGGGTTTTTAGGAACAAACCTGATAAGCATGGAATAATA
Organism: Adansonia rubrostipa; assembly: GCA_038381775.1. NCBI lineage: Eukaryota > Viridiplantae > Streptophyta > Magnoliopsida > Malvales > Malvaceae > Adansonia > Adansonia rubrostipa. The sequence goes on from JBBYHM010160018.1 coordinate 50,928, forward strand.
GTTAGAAATAAGGCTAGATTAGTAGCTAAAGGTTATAGTCAAGAAGAAGGAATTTATTTTGACGAGACTTATGCCACCGTAGCTAGACTAGAGGCTATTAGAATACTTCTAGCCTTTACATGTTTTAACAATTTCAAGTTGTATCAAATGGATGTCAAAAGTGCCTTTTTAAATGGTTTCATTAATGAGGAAGTTTATGTTAAGCAACCTCCTGGCTTTGAAAATCCTTATTATCCCGATCATGTTTTTAAACTTTCAAAAGCTTTGTATGGACTAAAGCAAACACTTAGGGCTCTAAAAATTTTTAATTGAAAAAGGTTTTAATAGAAGGAATGTTGACAAAAACTCTTTTTATAAAAGTCAAAAACAAAGACATTTTAGTGATTCAAGTTTATGTTGATGATATTATATTTGGTACTACTAATGAATCTCTTTGTCAAGAATTTTATAAGTCAATGCAAGGTGAGTTCAAGATGATCATGATAGGAGAATTAACATTCTTCTTGGGACTACAAATTAAACAAACAATAGATGGCATCTTCATCAATCAAGCAAAGTACACCAAGGAATTACTCAAGAGGTTCAAAATAGATGAAGCAAAGCCTTGTTCCATACTAATGAGTACTTTAACAAAGGTTGAAAAGGATGAAGTAGGTAAAATTGTTGACTCTAAACTTTATAGGTCTATGATAGGTTCATTGCTATTTCTTACCGCAAGTAGACCCGACATAATGTTTAGTGTATGCCTATATGCTAGATATCAATCATCACTGAGGGAGTTACATCTAGTTGCCGTGAAAAGAATCTTCAGATATCTTAAAGACAATCCTAATCTAGGCTTATGGTATCTGAAAGAATAATCTCTTGCCTTACATGCTTATTCCGATACAGATTTTAGTGGATATAAAATTAATAGGAAAAACACCTTTGGTACTTGGAAATTTCTTGAAAATATGCTCATATCATGGTTCTCCAAGAAACAAAATAGTGTTGCTTTATCCATAACCAAAGTGGAATACATATCTATGAGAAGTTGTTGTGCCCAAATTTTATGGATAAAACAACAAATGGAGGATTTTGGCATTACCATGGATCATATTCCAATTAAATGTGACAAAACTAGTGCCATTTGTCTCACCAAATATCCAATTCAACACTCTAGAACCAAGCACATAGGAACTAGACATCACTTTATTAGAGATCATGTGCAAAAACGTGATATAATGCTTGAATTCGTTGATACCTTGCATCAACTAGCTGATATTTTCACTAAACCACTTGACAAGGATAGCTTTTGCATAATTAAAAGAGAAATTGGCTTAATGAATGCACCCTAAATTCATAATAAAATCCTGATACTTTGCCTTAATATTGTTTGTGTCATGCTTAGTTTGAAAATCTAGTTCTACATCCCTACTTGTTGTATGAGTTTTTTATTCTTGAAAATTTTTTTTGTTTCTTGATTAAAGTTTGAATTGTTCCTACTAAATGATTTTGATGTGAAAACATTGGTTCAAGTTGCATTATCAAGTGCTTTTCAAAGGACAATTGGGTAAAAAATATGCCTGATTTGATAGCATCTTAATGGAAATGACCTAATACTAGGCCATATGTATCGATACCAGCAAATTCTTCCTCTCTGTATCAAGAACAGTTTCCAGGTATCGATACAAACCCAAAATTATTCTTTCTATTGATACTTGAGTCCAAGTATCGATACTCCCCGGCTTATATCGATACAAATCAACTTGTTCTATATCTCAAAACCTAGTTCCTTGTATTGATACAAAACCTAAAAATATTCCTTGTATCGATACTATCTTTTCTATATTGATGCTCCTATTGATTTAGGACTCCTAGCACGCAGAAAGCTTATTCTCATAAAAAACTATTCATCATTTCCTAGCCTTTTCTCCCTCACTCAACCTTTAATCATCAAAACTTACTATCCTTACACTCTTCTCACAATCCTTGAACCATAAACTGATTAATTTCATCACAAGTCACCAAATCCCTTTGAAAATCAGCCCATTCCCATCCAAAATATCAAAAATTTGAAACCTTCCCTAACTCTAATCAAAATATCAACAATTTGAAACCTTCCTCACTCTAACCCTTACCATTTTCCTTTCAAATCCCATAACATTTGTCTATATTTCTTCATAATTTTTGAGTATTTTTTCATTCTTAAGACTTTCCCTACTCAGTTCTTGAGATTGGTTGCAGATTTACTTTACGCAAATTGCCATCAAAACTTATCGCCCACCATGTGCTTGACCATTTTCCTCAACCAACCAGTCCTTAACACCTTACCTAGGGTCCTCCACTCGACCTACTTGATCTGTTCAACCTGCTCCTCGACCACTATCAATGAACCTCACTAAAACCAATTCCATCTCATCCAAAACCAACCAATACACATCAAACACTTCACCAACACCAATCATTTCCTTCACTTGTCTGAACCAGTAACTAATTCTACCATGTCACTAAGTACTAGACAAAAGTACTCAAACACCTTAAAATACAACCATGCCTCCAAAGACCAAACAAATCGCCTATCATTAAAGGCTTGTCACTCGTGTTTCCACCTCTATCACAACCACTTTCGACCCAAACATAACCATTCTTTGACCTATGCTTTCGTGATGCACGAGCTCATGAGCAGTTCACCACCATCTATGCCTGTATGCCCATCCAACAATGTTGAGTTATTGACTTCCCATTTCTTCGATCCATTACGTATCCCTACCTTCAAATTTTTTATACCTCCAGATGGACCAAATTTTTTTCTCTCAATGTTCTAGCTCGCGAGAATCTTGTTTGCGCATTCTTTAGCAATGCTCCCTTATCATTGATGTTCATAATCATGTCATTGCTATTCGATCCTATCTTTTGGGATAAGATTTTGTAGTCAACCTGACTTCTTTTGTGTTTACCTTTGGTTTCCTGAATGAAGGCTTAATCCATGAAGGTTCGGTTCTTATAGGCTTGAGCATCTTGAACAATAAAGCCACCTTTATTTTTTCGGTTGATCCTTACTCTATCTTATCATTTCTCATGTGCTCGTCCATATGGCACTAAACAGACTTTGATTAGTGATTTTGATTATTGGTGTCTCCATATGATTCAAATCGGAAATCATCCAAACTTAGCCTATTTCATCTTTATGGACCTTATTCTTTGTGTTCGTGGTTGTCATAGCCTCCTTCATGGCATGGCTTTGAGCTACTACTTCGACACTCAAGGTCTTAATTTTTTTTTTATGACCTTGGGATTATGGTATCCATTTATCGTTATATGGGTCACAAATCCATGGAGCCCATCGGGCATGAAATTTAAGGCATCGACTTCGTTCTCAAGGCTCATTGGCAACCACCTCCACCACTTGGGCAATTGGATGTTGCCGCTCCCAATGATCACGATGAAGATATAAAGCATGATGCGCCTTCTCCACCCTCAGCTGTCGCTACCTCATCATATGTGTCCATGGACCTCCAACATATGTATAATTCCATCATAGGGAATTTTGACACATGGGAGTGACGCCTTGACTCTTGGGATCACTGATTCAATTTCATTGATGCTTCACTTTCTAGTCTCGAACATAGTCATCAGGCATTGACTACGCAATTCCATAGCTTTTTTGTGACCTTCCATCATCCATCGTCGCCTACTACTCCACCCATCGCGGATCCTCCAGCCGATGAATCTAAGTCATCATAGGTTTATTTTAGGATGACATTTTAGTTTTTCTTTGTGGATTCATTTGAACTTCTTTTGTTTATTTTGTTGACTTTGTTTGTTTTGTTCATTTTATCTCCTCAATGCATCATCATTACTTGTATATTATCCATTACTTTGAATTGCTCTTTCTTATGCTTTGATATAACAAAAAAGGGGAGAAATGTAATAAATTTGCCATATATTGCTATATATGTCTTCCATGAATTTATTATGCACTTGATCATGATTATATTGTCATGTTGGAACCCAAATAATGTGTTGATATTGAACGTTAGTTTACATAATGTAGCTTGATTTTTAATCTTAGGCAATATTATCGATTTAAAATGTTGTAGCTTTAAAGGACTCGATTTACTTAAATTAAAACTTTTGAAAACCATTGCTTTATTGAGAAGGAGTTTTTCTTTAATCTTAAAAACAAGCAAATTTATCTCAAGTTTTGTTATATAAAAAAAAGTGAGATTATTAACTTTGAATTCGGTTTTGATTTAACAAACAATTAAAGCTAAATTAATTTATACTTAACTTGGAATTTGTGTTAAAATTGAAAAATATTTTGAAAAGTACTAACTTTGCATTTTATCAAAAATATAAGTTCCAAAATGTATATTAATACTTAGAATATTTTTTAGATATGTTTGAGTTAATATCAAGTAAAAAAAACCATTTTACAAAGGATTTTGAAGGTATGTATCGATACAGAGAACAAATGTATCGATACTATGCTTAAAACCCTCATTTGTATCAACGTTCTTAAGCATGTATCGATACGTTGCAATGAGTATCGATACTCAACCCATATCTATCAATACAAGGCTTGGCAGTAACCAAGGTTTGGCTAAAACTTTTAATGTATCGATACAAGTGTCTCTATATCGATACAGCTTGCTTGGTACCGATACTCAGTTCTTTGTATCAATACAACAAGCTGTAACGGTCATTTTTTTAATTCCTGTATTGATACTATAGTGTGGGTCTAAACGAAAACAAGCATTTATAAAGCTACAATGGCTCTTCAACCACCACATTAAATGCCCAACATCTATGAATCAATTTTAATCTATAAATAGAGGTGCCCAACAGTCAAAAAGGCAAAGATACAAAAATCATTCAAGCATTAAACAACAAAAACTCTTTAAATTCTTCATTCTTACTTGTATCAAATTAATACTCTCCAAGTCTATTTGTATCTCATCCACCTTGTACTTAAATTCCAGCAAACATCTACCTACTAGAGGGTCAATCTATTTTCTAAATACTTCATTCATATCATAAAAGGGATTATGTGAAAGTAAGTGAAAATATTTAAGAATTTGGGGTAGAATTCTCAAAGGGATTGAAAGGTTCTATCTAAGCCTTAAAAGATAGTGGTATAAGGTTATACCTTAGCCTTAAAGGTAACAATTTGATTAGTGAATTGTGGGAATCACCTTGGTAAGAAAGTATTAAAAAAAGAGGACATGGGTGCCAAGTTTAAGGACCGAACCTCTATACATTGATTATTTGTTTTTCTTACCCTTAACTTATTTTATTTTTAATTTACTTCAAATTTATCAAGTTTTTTTGTAAGAACCAACTCACCCCTCTCTTGGTTCAATCTTTTCTTTGAGCTAGCAAGCTTACATATGCCAGTTTTATACATTGTCAATTCCCTATCTTGTTATGCATTGTCAATTCCCTATCTTGATAATAAGATGACCATGAATTTTTTTAGAAACATAGCTTTAACGCTTAGGGATCTCATAATTATAACTCTTTATAGTTTCTTAGCAAAAACAATGTGTTTCATAGGCTTTATCTACATAAGATATTTCTACCAATTATAGAATTAAATCTTATGGATAAAGAAATACCTTTATAACATTAAATAATATAATGTTTGATTACATGAAATAACTAAATGCTAATGCCTTACAAGATGTACTGATTGGCTTGTAGGGCTTACACTAATAGGTTTCCCTTAGTATCACAACATCAAAAGGTGCCTCAAAGATTAAAAATACCCAAATAAGCCATTGAAAATGACAAATGGGCATTAAGGAAGTTGGTGATGAGCTTTGTCATAGATGGCGAGATCCTCTATAAAAAAAAGTCATGATTAGACTTTGTTAGAGTGCATGGACGCTCCTAAAGCATCAAAAATCTTAAAAGAAATGCATGAAGGGGTTCACGAAATTCATGCCAACAAACGTAAAATGGTAAGGCAAATAATGAGGTTAAAATGCTTTTAGATGAACATGCAGGGTGACTATATTAAGTACGCTAAAAAATGTTATAAGTGTCAGGTCTATGCAAAAAAAATCCCTGTGGTGCTTTTGCCCTTGCACGTTATAAATATGCCTTGGCCCTTTTCAATGTAGGGCATGGATGCCATTAGGTTAATTTTTCCTAACATTTTAAACCATCATCATTTCATCTTAGTGACCATAAATTACTTCACCGAGTGGGTTAAAGTGACCTCTTCAACTGATGGTTTTGCTTGGTTATCTCTTGGACTTTTATGGTTACACATTGGTCAATTTCATCTGACTGAAGGTTCTGTTATGTTCACCTCATTGACTATTATGATTTTGCCCTAATTAGCCCTTTCAACTTAGGTTTTGCCTTGGTCACCTCTTTAACTGCTAGGTTTAATCCTTTCGACCTACCTTTTGCACTGGCCACCTTTTTGCCTTAGGTATTGCCTTGTCACCTTTTTTTATTTACATTTTACTCTGTTCATCCCTTTTTTTTATTCTAAATCTTCCACCAGAATTTTATTTTTACATTTGTTTGTTTATTTTTTTTTGAGATCTCATGGCTCGAACAAAATGTTGTTTATGGTTTTTGCCTTGTTTTTGACTCTTAGCAATGGCCAAAGAGAGACATCTATAGACATCTAATTTCATCCGAGCCTTTGTTTGACATTTTGAAATATCCGAAGCTAAAAACTAAGTGATCGCTTGGTGAGGTTTGATCTCCATCAAGCAGACCTAGTCGTTTTGAGACTTATTTGGCCATGTCTAAATTATTGTTCATGAGCATGACTAAAAGATTAAAATTCAGAGTCTGTAGAGAGTAACCCTTGGATAAAAAAGATGAACATTAGAAAGGAAAAATTAGCTTTTGAGTTTATCTTTGCAGAATTTTGAAATTTAATTTTACATGTTATATCATGGTCAAATTTCCTATTTTTAGAGAATTTTTTAGATTTTTTTGAAATTTTGCAAGATGATTATCATATATTTTTATTGATACCTTGTAGTATTTATGCTGGTACTCCTTTTGAAAGAGAAAAAATCTAGAGAAAAGTCCATTTGGTATTTATACCATAATTTGTCAGTTAATAATATTTTTACTTATTTATTTGCAACTTGGAATTTTAATTTTTGTGAAAATTTGGACTAAGTCTTTTTACTAAATTTTTCCATGTAAAATTTAAATTGAACTTTTTACCTATGGAATTTATAATTAAGTCTCCAAATATATAATTTTCAATTAAAATTTTCATAAATAAATTTTTAAATTAAAATTTTACAAGAGAATATATTTTTAACCTTGTAAAAATTATATGAAAATTTCCAACAAAAGACTTTCAAATGTAGGATTTACGAGAGGATGTTTTTGATCAAATAAAAATTGAATTTGATTTGTTGTCTCATTATCCAACTAGTAGCTTAATTTTTGAATAGATAAATTCATTAGTAACCATCAAATTGTTTTTAATTTGTGAGGCATTTTTTTATTGATTTTTGACTTGTCAAATATTTTTCCAACTAATTGAATTTTTGGTTGAAAGTTCGAACATTTTTTAACCATTAGATCAAGATTTAAATCTTATAACACATTTTTCTACCATTCGATCTAATTTGGAATTTTCAAAGCCTATATGCATAAATAATGTTTTTGCATGCTTAAACCACTTGATCGCCTAGGATAAGAAATAATATTTTTAGGTGTAAAATATCATAAATATTATTAAACAAAGAAATGAAATGCATTAAATGGTGTAAGCATAAATTAGTTTTGAAATGAAATATTATACATAGTATATCACAAAAAATAATTCAATAGATAGGAGGTTTGCCCACCTATGGACAAACCCCTCATTTTTTATATAAAGGGGGTTCCTCCCCTCATGATTATCTTTGGAGAGAAAACAAAGAAAAAAAGATTGAAGGGAAAATTTTGAAAGAATTCAAAAAAACTAAAAAAAGAAAAAAAGAAAATTAAAAAAAGTTTTGAGAATTTTCTTCTAAGATAGATTTCCACCATTTGTTTCTTCATCTGCTTCATTTTAATTCATTGTAATTTTTTTTACAAGCACTTTATTCTTGTTTTGAAAGCTTGATGTTCCTAAGTCATATGCTTAGGTGATAAGCTTGAGCTTTATGGTTTTTTAACCATTTTAATGGCCAAGCAGGAGCTAAAATCCCTTCCATTTTGATTTCCTTTTGGTTTATTTAATTTAAGGCAACATTAAAGCTTGATGTTCCTACATTTAATCTTAGGTAATAACTTGAGCTAGAGGTTTTCCAACCTTTTTAGTGGCCAAGCAAGAGCAAAAATGTTGTCATGTGGTTAATTTAATTTATTTTAATTTAATTTATGCTATTTATTTCATTGTAATTTAATTTGTGCAATTTATTTTCTTGCAATTTAACTTTAAGCAATTTATTTTGTTGCAATTTATTTTCTTGCAGATTTAAATTTATGCACTTCAGATTTGTCAAACATTAATTTTTGCATTCAATTTTATTATATATGTATAAGTGCATATATACATATACATATATATAATTGCTAATATATTACTTTATTTTATGTTGACTTTATATATGTTATATATATATACATATATGTTAAAACTAACACATGCATTACGTAATGTGGTTGTTCTACTATTTCATGACATTTACACATTTTCTTTTAATTATTTAAAATTATTTGATTTAATTTCATTTTCCATATTTTATTATTTCATTATTTTAGCCACTAAAAAACATAGCCTTCATGCAATATGTTCTTTGCCATATGAACTTGGTGGATTTTCATACAATTTTAATGTTGACACCTAATGGATTTAGTGTCAAGTCCATGCTTAATCCGGAGTAGAGATAAGGAAATTAATGAAAAGATAAATAATAAAAGAAAAACAAAATAAAGGTAGGTGAGTTGAATAAAAAAAGAGAAGTGTTTTTTTTTTTTTTTGTGTTTTTGGAGTTTTTGATTTTCAATTTCATTTAATTGTCCTGCATCATTTTACTTAACCACCATGCAAAAGAGAAAAAGAGTTCTTTAAAATTTGCTAACATGTTTTCAACCCTTTTTTTACTACTTAGATTTCAATTTTGAGTATTTTTCCTTTATGTGAGCTTTATAATAGTTTGAGCTAATGGTATAAATACTAATTGTGAAAGCCAAACTTTGTAGCAATGATCCAATTCCTATGATAATCTCTACTATTTTTATATAAATCCTTGAGAATTTGGTTCTTGTTTTTTATTTCATTAAGTTTGTTTGTAAATATTGTTATGTTTTTTATTTTGAGTGAATATGAGTAAAAGGCAATTTTTAATAATTATCCCTTTGATTTTAAAATTGATTTTGAGTTGATTTTATGATGGAAGAAACTTTTATGTCAAATTATAATTTTCCCAAAATTTTTAAATCCATTTTAGGGGTGTACTTATGCTTGCCCAAAACATCTAGGACCCCATGCATCATTCATTATTTAATAATTTTCATGCATCTCTAAAATCATTTAAGGTCATCTTACAAATTTGAAAAGATTAGGAGCCTTTTAGCAAAGTCTTACATTTTAGGGCTATTTAGGTCATTTCTCATACAAATTACCCATTTACATTATTTTGAACACTTAGCAATATTTTTTGCATTTTAGGCCATTTTTTAGGGTCAAAATACAATGAGAAATTTAGGGACCTATTAGCAAGTTTTGTATTTTATGTCACATTTGCCATCTAGCTTACCATTTAGGGTATAATTGTTGTTCCTTATCATTATTAAGTTCCTTAGAGTATTGAGATACTTTCACGTCGAAGGTATACTTTTGGGGTATTTTAGTAATTTATCTTAGAATTGAGTCCTTTAAAGTTACTGGGATACTTTCATGTTAAAGGTTTTTGACTATACATTTTGGACCTCAGGCATTTCAAACCTTCCTTTTTCTCATTGCCTTTTTTTAATTTTTGTCTTTATTATTTTTATTATCTTATTTATTATTTATCTTTTATGATCTTCTAATTAGGTTTAAGGATGTCAGAAATTTGTTAGGGAAAAGAAACAAGTATACTTTTCTTAGGGTCTCAAATCGAGCTCCATTTGTTTGAAAGAAGCCCAAATAGAATTAAATGTCTACATAGATACATCCAAAATTAGGTTAGACTTAACTAGTGGGTCAACCAAAGCCATTATTATGAAAGGCAATGGGCGACACCACTTTTGGTGTATTATAAGAGTCCAAGCAAAACCCTTTTAAGGAGTTCACTGAAGATTAGTCTCAACTATTAATTATTTAATATCTTGGCCTAATCCCACACTACAGGGGTCACCTCTATTGCACTTAACTTATATCAAATCCAACTAGGCTTTCCTCAAAACAAGGCCTAGTAGACTAAACAAATAGAGTTTTTCAACTAACCTTTTATTATTATATGCTCCAGAGCTAATTGTTTTAGATGAAGCATATATTAATTAATAATGCAAACTAATCACTTAGTTTAATAATATAAGGTTTTCCTCTATGTTAGTTGCATGAATAACAATCATGAACTACTAATTAGCTGAAACCCATGAAGCACATTTGGCTTTAAAAAGGAATTATAATAAGTTATAATTATGAGATCCTTATGTATTAAAACTATCTTCTTAAAATAATTCCTAATTATTGTATTGCCAAGACAAGGCATTAGTAATGCTTACAAACTAGTATGTGCCACACCTTCTTTCTTGTAAAGTAAGTAACTAATCTAATGGGTTAAAGTGTATGGGATACATAGGATGGCATGTGTGCTTGCTTTATGGAAACAAGTTCATTTAATATGGCCTATGTGAGAACTCTATTCGGTATTATCACTCAAATGTCCATGGAAATGTTCTTATGTGCCAGTCATGTAACTAATCCTCTAACTTGTGATACCAGGTCATCAGTATGAAGAGTATCATACTTAGAGATCATCATGAGTGCATCCATAGACGAATGCCTATGGTTTGGTGCTTTTGGGTATGAAATAAAGCATACGAATCAGAGAGGATTCACCACTCTAAATGACATTGGATATATATTTCATTTCTTCTTGGCCTATTTTTGTTAACTTGATAAAGTCATTGGACAACACATGATGAATTTAGGTGAAATGGTTTCTCAAAATTCATAATTGATAATGAGTAGACACTGCATGATGCTTGTAGTCTTTTTGAGGTATTTGGTGAAAGGATCGAATTACATTACAAGGCTAGTTCCTTAAAGGTTTCTTTAAAGTCATATTGACTCTTCAATATTTTGGTGGTCATGATGGGTTGCTAGATTCTGCTCTTGATATATGAATATAATTAATTAAATTAATTATATTTATTGCCAACATGTTGGAAACAAATGGGTCACACTTAATAAGATGATATATTAGATTAAAATAAAAGGTATGATTTAATAGGTCACCTAATGGGATTTAATGAAGTATGACTTAATATTATAAAAGGTATAATAAAAAAGATCTAATTAAATAAGTTCAATTAAGTATTGTTAAAGACATAAATTAGATTTATAAAATCTAATAAGAGATTTTTTAATTGATAGTAAAGATAAGAACATCTTATCGAGATCATTTCTAGTAGGCATGTGATCAAGGATATCTTGGTTTTAGACCAGATAATTATTTCTAGCAAATTAAATAATTATTTGATATTTAACAATATTTACATGAAGTAATTTTTTTTTGGCTTTGATAAGGAATTTAACTAAGAATTAAATGTTCTTACATGTAAATAGGAGTTGGCCCAAAAGTCCTAATTATGAAGTTAAATGGGCCTTATTTTGAATAAATCCCATCAGTGTGAGAGAAGTTAGCAGCTTTCTACCTTTTTAAAGGCTTTTTAATCCTTCTTGCTAGTATCAGAGAATCATTGGACCTTTGTGAATGTTTTGATAACTATTTGTGTTGATCAACATTAGAGATAGGACGCTTGTTTTACTTATGGTGTCAAAAGAGAGATTGAAGTAACCAAGCCACGGCAATTATTGTGTAAGGATCGACACACTGAAAGTTATGAGTCTCTAAGTAGGTAAAATCCCTATTAGATATGTGTTTTTAAGTTGCTAAAATCAACCACATGTATATCTTAACCTAAGCTCCTAAAGAGATCCAAGTATATCTCATTTACTTTACACTGCATATGTTTAATTTGATTAAATATTTCTATTTTTCTTTTCCCTTATTTACATGTAAATATATATAATTCTCAATTAAATTTCTAGCTTAAGCAAAACAATTTTACTTCATGTAAATAAAATTAAGTAATTATCTAATAATTATTTAATTTATCATAAATAATTTTCCTAGTTCAAAACCAAAATAACCCTATTGACATCTTAACTATTAGGCAAAATCTTGATAAGACATTCGTATTTTTCCTAGCATAATAAGACATCTCTGATCAGATTTCATAAATCTAATTTATGTCATAAATAATATTTAATTGAACAAAAGTCTTCCTCATTATACCTTTTACTTAATTAAGTTATTAATATAACAAATTTGACTTATTTTGCATCACCCTCTAGGCCATTGACATGTTGGTAATAAGCATAAATTGTATCCATGGTTTTACACACAGAGCCTATCATTCATAAATATAGATCAAGAGTGGGATTTAGCAATCTATCATGACCACCACAATGTTGACAAGTCAAGGATGACCTCAAAGAACCCTTTAAGTAACTAGTTTATCAGTATAATTTGGTCCCTTCACCAAATATTTAGGAAAGACCATGAGCATGGTGTAGTGTCTACTTATGTATTAATCCATGTTAGTTCTTATAGCATATGGTTAGCCTCATGAATTTAAAGAAATAAATTTTCCAAAATTCATCACATATTGGCCAACAACTTTAGCAAGTTAACCAAAACCAAGAAAATGTGAGACATATCTTTACTGTCACTTACAATGGTGAATCCTCTTTGGATCAAAGATAGGGATATAGTATATTTTTAAGTGTTCTCAGAGAACTAAATAACATCAAAACAAATATCCCATTTGGGAGAGATCTCTAAGGAGTTGAATGGGTGAATTCACCTATCGAACATTAAAGACAATTGCAAATGCCAAATTTTGTTTTTTCCTTGCCATTTCTTGTAAAATTTAATGTTTTAACCTTTCTTTTACTCAAGTACAAGTATTTTTCCTTCACTCTACTCTTTTGTTGAATTTTTTCTATGCTCATCAGATTGGCCATTCAATAAAATGATGATTAACAAATTAATCAAAGAAGGCAAGAGGATTTCTTTACATTGCTTATGGAAAGGCTTGAATACTACAAGAAATTAAAATTGTACTTCAAGGCCTTTTAATATTTTCAAAAAGGGCTAGTCAATTTAAAATAACCTAAAGGACGAGAAAAATGAATTTTATTTATCTTTCAACTTGATTCTTTAAGAAAGAATTATCTTGAAAGATATTTTTTTGAAAATATCTCCAATGAAACAAAAGTGAATTCACTAATAGTTGAGAGAGATGATTTCCAAAAACTAGATGTATAATATGTCAAAAACTTTACTCATTCACAAGATCATAATCTTTCACAATCATATAGTTGTATTGTTAGGAAACATGCTTTCTGGATGAACTTTTTAACACTTGCTTGATTTACAATATATCCGCTAGGAAACACACTTTAGAAATGATTGATGCTTTACTGTACACCTTTCATTTTAAGTTAAATCCATCCCCTGCTGAGCAGGTCAAGCATAAAGATCATTGTTTAGGTCTTTTAATTTCAAGTTGAACCTATCTCTTATTAAGTAGGTCGAACTAAGATATCATCGTCTATGTCTTTTTTTTTAAGTTAAACCTATCTCCTACTACAGAGGTCAAGCCTAGATATTGTCATCTAGGTCTTTTCTTTGTGAGTCGAACCTATCTTTTACCAAACAAATTAAGCCCAAAGATTACTATTTAGGTATTTTTGTTTTAAGTTAAACCAGTCCTATTTAGGCATTTTCCTTTCTAAGTCAAACTTATCCTTTACCGAGTAGGTCAAGCCTAAAGATCACCATTTAGACCTTATGTTTTCTTTCATTCTTTTATATATATATTGGAAAATAACCCAGATAAAATAATGTCTTTGGTCTTTAACCTATTCCTAATCCTCAATAATGCCAAAGAGAGATAATTGTAGTTAACTAATTTTTTTCTAGCTCCTTCAAACCGCATATGTCTAACCTAAAACCAATAATAGGAATGCATCTCCTACTTTTCCTTAACCAAATTTTGGTGCTCGAGGTTCTAATTAAACGAGTCGATGATGCTCAGGACCAAATTGAACAATGAAAAATAGTTGACAAGCCAGAGTTGGGCGTCTCATGTAAAACATGTAGATGTATATGCTAAATAGGTGAAAACATTTGAAAAATCAAAATAAGACATTTTCATGCAAATCATGTGGATATAAAGATACATTTCACTAATATATGATACATCATTTGGACAAAATTGATCCTAGCTATTGGACAACCTCTATATCAATACATTGTAGAATATTTTGTTACATCGGTCATAATGTATATGATACATCATGAAAAAACTATGCATGAAGAGTTTGTGCACTTTAAATTTACTAGCATTTCACTTTCCTAACCACTTCAAATGACCTATGGCTAATCATGCAAAATATATTTTACTAAATTTTTACTTCAAAATCTTCTTTAAAAAAAGTATGAACTTATAAACATGTCCTTTCACCAAAACCATTAGAACTTAACCAAACGTTTTCCAAGTGGATTAAGCTATCAAATCATTTAAAGAGCCAATGGACTTGTAATCTACTTTATTTTGAAAGCATTTAAGTCTGGTTTGGTTGAAATGTAATGAGATGCTATTTTAAGTTGCAGTTAAAATACCCTTTCATGCCTAGGTTAGAGATATGGCTTTTCCAAGGGAGTGGTCACTTTGAGGCTTGCATGGGATCTTGCTAACCTAAACATACTTAGACCTTACCTCAATAGGAAGGAGATAAACCTTGCACATAACATCTAAATGGTCTAGGTAGTTTACTGACAAGCTTACATGAGATGTCAAATAAATCATATAAGTGCATGGAGATGAGGAATGATCAGCCAACAAGGGTTTTAAACCATCTTGGACATTCGTATCATAGGAAGGATTTAGATTTCCCAGTAAAGAAAATAATAGCAAAAAGAAAAGCTAAAAAAAGAGAAAAAAGCCAAAAAAAGAAGAAAAAGTTCATATAAGTCTGTTTAAAGGTAGTTTTCTTAGTATCAACTCTTTTTTCTACACATTTATATTCCTTTTATGTGAGTTTGAAGATCTTAAGCCATGCTTAAGTGATAATTTATGCTAAAGGTATAATAACAAAATTTGTGGCCAAATTTTAAGCTATAATCTTCAATTGTTATATTTTTGTTTTCTTCGATAATTTTTCTTTAAATTTTCATAAAAATCAACTTTTTATCAAAATCTTTTTTTTTAACAAGTTAGACTAAATTTGCTTAATTTTAGTGGTTTTTATCAAGTTATTTTCTCTATTCCAATATTAGCCTTTCCTTTAATGCTGTTCATCTTTCATATTATATAGGTTGCATGCATTGTAAGTCATTTTTATGCCATATGTTCATGAGTTTGATGCCCAAGCAATTTTTATCAAAATGTTGTGATAGTAATACCATTTTCATGCATAATAATGTATTTATGCAAGTTTAAATTAATAGACATGTCTTAAACATGCATAAAAGTCAAGCATAAATGTTATTTACATTTGTTTTTGAAAGAAAAAAATTTTTTTGGTGTATTTTGAAAGTTGGTCAACCCTAAAGTTCTTTTTGTATTTTTTTTCTAAAATTTTTTCATGCATAGTAAGGAATATTTAACAACTTCCATGCATTTTAGTGTCATTTAGGTTATTGTCCATGAGCTGGGCATCAATTGGCAATTTCCATGCATTTTAAGGTCATATAGATATTTTTCATAACCTAGGTACCATTTAGCAATTTTCATGCATTTTAGGGTCACTTAGGTTCTTTTCGATTAATTTAGGGATCATTTGGCAATCCATGCATTTAAGGGTCATTTAGGTTATTTTGTATAATCTAGATGTTTTAGGGTTATTTAGGTTATCTTCCAAAATCTAAGGACTATGTAGTAATTTTCACGCATTTTAAGATCATTTAGGTTGTATTCTATAATCTATGGATTATTTGGCAATTTTATGCATTTTAGGGTCATTTAGGTAATTTCCATAATATACAGATTATTTGGTAATTTTCATACATTCTAGGGTAATTTTCATGCATCAGTTGGCAATTTTCCTACATTTTAGGTTATTTAGGTTATTTTCTATAATTTAGGGACCATTTAGTAATTTTCATGTTTTTTATGCTCATATAGGTTATTTTCCATCAATTTCTATGCATTTTTGGATTATTTAGGTTATTTTCCATAATCTAAGGTCCATTTAGCAATTTTCACGCATTTTAGGATGATTTAGGTTATTTTCCATAATATAAGGACCATTTATCAATATTTATACATTTTAGAGTTTTTAGGTTAGTTTGGGGCCTACCACTAAAATGGATAAAAATTGCTTTTTAGGGTTAGTTATGCACTCATTATCAAAATTGGTCGAAATTAAGGTTTTAGGGTTAGTTTTGTACTTACTTTAAAAATTGACGTAAATTTAGTTTTTCTTTCATACATCTGTCAAAATCGATTAAAATCTAGTCATTTAGTTAGTAATTTACTTTTCATTAAAATTCACCTAAATTGAGCATTTAGCATAATGTGGGTTTTTTTTATCAATACATGTCCTTTAGAGATAATTACATGATATTATGCTAAAAAAATTAGTGTAGACACTCAACTTTATTTGGGCTCTCTAATTGACTTTTTATCGAGTTTATAGGTTGGTTTATATTTTCTTTGTCCAAATCTTCTCGAATGAGTTATTAATGATAGAAAGGTCAAACATAGTTTCAGAATGATTTCGTGGGCTTAGTTTAATAAAAAAATGGCATTTGAGCTTAATTGACCAATTTGAGGTACAAGTGCCAAATTTGGAAAACCAAGACGCAGTTCCCAAAAATTTGTGTATGATAAAAGTTGACTGGTATATATTTCTTGAGAAAATTAGAGTATTATTAAAGTCATTTGGATGAAAAAGAGACTTGTGACTTGTTCTAAAAGTCAAAATCAAAGTCAACAAAAGGTCATAAGTTAACATAGGCAAAGTCAACTACAAAAAATCAACTATTTGCCTGAAGTTTGATTTTCAAATTAGAAGAGTTCTAGAACTCATATTTCAAACTTGGTTGCACAAAAATGTCAAATGAAAAAAGTGCAATTCAAAGTTAGTTTTTGAAAAAGACATTAAAAATTAAGATGTTAAGAATTTTTAAGGCCTTAATTCGAGAGATCTGGAATAGGAAATTTTGAATTTTCAAAAAAAAGTCATTAGTGAATATTTTTACTAAGAATAAAAACATTCAATTGAATTTTTACAATGCATATGATGTTCAATTTAATGTTATAAAAATTTGTACAAGATTAGGCAATTATATAGCCTTAACGAATTATACCATGTAACAAATGAGGGATTTTGTTTATCAATTAAGGCAAAGGTATAATAGTTATTTCACCTAGGTTAGTTAAGGGAAGTAAAGTAGTTAATGCTTAAGACTAACATCATCCATAGGTGATTTAAAATTAGCTTGCCTATCTCGCATGTATAAATAGGTGGTGGCTGGCTATTCACTTGGTCATACATTTATATACATAAACATTTCAAAAATTTTGCCTAGAAATTCTCTCAAAGCAAAAAAGCTCTAGAGGGAATTTTTTATCCCTAATCTTTTAATTTTTATATCAATTACAAGATTTTAAGCTCATATCTTGCTTGATTGTTCTTCCATGTTGATTTGCTAGCATGCTTTGTGATTTGAGTTAAAAAAAGCTAGGATGTACGCATTTAGAGTTGAAATTAATTGATTTAGAAATGAGATTTCATGTAACTAAACTTGGATAAGATTCAGCAATTAGAGAAGATCATGAATCTAGGTTTGGCCAACTGAAATTACATAGGTCTAGTTTTAGCCTTATTAGTTGATGATACTTTGATGAGATTTTGATGAATCAAGAATAGATCTAGCTTAGGCATATGATATTAAAGGTGAATTTGATGAAACTTTATGCTTACATGTTAGATGTAAGCTTGATGAGCTAAGATCATTATTTAGAATGTTAATCATGTATTTGAGTTGAATTGGGCTAGATTTCATATGTATTGATTGAGCATACCTTTGTCTTGATAGCTCTGCTAAGGTGCTTGATCTTATTTTGTTCATTTGTTAGTATCTTTTGTTAATTGGTTTAGCATGTTTTTGATAAATTTTTTGTGTTGTGTGTGTAAACATTATTTTCATTAAAAAAATCCACCAAGCACAATCTTTAGCTTATTTAAGCAATAGGTAAGTTGAAGACTAGTTTTTAATAAGTTCTCTTTGAGGAATTCTTAAGGAAAATTTTCAAAGGTCTGATTTGGAGCCAAAAAAATTATTTTTTTAAGTGCTTTTAGTTAGTCTTTGAAGTGTAAAATTGTAGAGCCTTGATTGGAGTCCTTAAGAGTAGTTTGTCTCTGATTAATGTGAGTGATTTGGTCCCATTCGGTTGCTGTTTTAGCAATCAAATGAAAGGCATTGGGATGCCTCTCATTTGTTTAGATTAGCTAAGTATGAAGAAAAGTTAGAAAAGTGAGTCATTCACATGACTTACGATCACTTCTTAATTAGAAATATCTTGAGTTTTGTATGGGGTTTTAGTTTGATTTTGATTGTTTTCATCCCTACGTTATACAAGGAATGTCTAATGTCAGTCAACGGACATTCGAATGTCTAAAAGCTAGTATGAGAAAATTGGCATAAGCATTCAGACAATAGCATTTTTTTGAGTCATTAAAATTTTCCAGCATAATAGTTTTGGCAAAAGAAATATTTGTGTCGATATTACCTATGGTATTAATTCTTTTTCTAGTATTTTTAATGGAATCCTTATTGAATAAACTTTGAAATGAAATTTTGAAAGGTTGATTTTTTGGTTAAATGAGTCTAAGAAAAATTATGCACCACAAGCTATTTGGATGGCTTTATTTTAGCAGCTGGACATTAAATCAAGTTGTTTTTGGTAGGGCTAACCATTTTAATTGATTTATCTCATATTTTTATTAAATTAGGTTAAACAACCTTTCCAACCATATATGGATCGTCTGAAGGAAATTTTAGGCGAACTAGTAAAAAATTACGTAAAGTAAGCTATTTGAACATGTTGTATGATGCAGTAACATCTGTGATAACATCCATCTAAAAATTCATTCAATGCCCAAAATGATTTTTAGATTTTTTTGGCTACTTTTAATGTGAAGCATAATGAGTCAGCTTTCATAGAAATTTTAGTTTTGACCTTTAGTAGTCAGAATAGTCTGAAATAAATTTGGAAAGTCCTAAACATCAAATTTTTTAGAGTTTTTGGGTTTCTTTAAGTTTTGGTTTTACTTATTTTAAGGCATTTGGTTGCCGTAGAATTAATTTCAAAAGCCTTGTTTTGAGAATTTATAGAGTTAGAAAGGTTAAATACTAAGTTCCTAAGGGCTCACTTCATGGCTTTCAATTTGAAAAGAATTTAATAAAAATTGATTTTAGCCTTGCTATCAAAGTTTCACTTTTTTCAATTTAGTTTTTCATCCTTTTTCATAATATCTTTTAAAAGGTATCCAACTTTTCACATAATTTTGAGCTGATACTTGATTTGGAATTATTTTGGACTTATTGTACTTTTTAGAAATTTTCTTTTCATAATGACTTCCTACTCCCAATCATGCTATGGATTTAAGCTAGTCTTAGGCCAACATTCAGTTGCTCCCATGGGCAATTGCCACAAGTTTCGAATACATATTTTTCTATTTCCATTAATATTTGTTTGTTTCTGGTAAATAAAAGTGGATTATTGTTGAATATTTGAATATCTGAAACCAAAGAAAAATGAAATTTGGATACATGTGACTAGTTAGCATAAATTTCTAGGCATCATTAGATGGATCAATCCTTTCTCATTGTGTATCTGACTCCTTTGAGTTGCACAGATCATGAAATCAATTCTTCAAAATTTCATAAGTCTTAAGTCAATGGTTTTAGTAAGTGTCCAATCACTTTTTTTTACCCAGTTATCTTATGTTTTCAATACAGGAAACTTAAACAAGTGATTCATTCCTGCAAATGGGTCCCTATGATGAACAAGAGATGTTCTTGCTATGATATATCAAGATTGGTATCCAAATGTGTTTTGACAACTGGGTATATATTCTATTAATTATAATACATGTTTTAATAAAATATGAGGTAATATCCCTGAGTTACAATAATCCCTAAATGTCTTTCATTATATAGAAGGCATCTTATCGATTATTTTAAACAAATGAATACCTTTTTAAATAAGTAAATTATAATTTTTGAATTTTCTCAGGAAATAAATTTTTCATATACCTTTAGGCTTTTTGAAGGGCTGCACAAAATGTTTTGATTTTTAAAATTAATCAAATTTGATTTACATTTAATTGGAATAAGACATTAATTTCAAAATATGGGAATTATAAGTAAATACCAAAAAATTAAAATCAATTTTAATTGGGATTTAGGAAAAGAGGTACCAATTTATAGCGTCATGAGGGTGCTCATCTCTCTCCTCATATAAATGATTGTTGAACCCTTTTCATGGGATCTTTGGATATCATGCAGACCTTGGAATTTGTTTTCAAAGGTTTCATAACCATGGAAAGATGACTTTTGGTAGGTGACCAATCTTAACTAGTTAAAATAGATTGGTGGCAACTCCAAGTTAATTGTCTATAATGAAATGGCCATTTACTATTAAGTCATATGAGCAATTCATTTTGACAATTAAAGTCCCATATAAATGCAAAAGAAAAGAGATTTATTCATTCAAGTCTAATGCATCAAATTTGTGTTTGGCATTTTATGATAGTATTGATGTGTAACTTTAAAGTATCAATACTCTACGTGTTAATACATTTCCCAAGCATTGGAATCCTAATTATTGATACATTTTACTTTCGATGCACCAATGATAAAGTATTGATACGTTGCCCCATGTATCAGTACTTCATGGCAAAATTAGGCGCTTTTGAGTTACCTAGATTTTCTTAGCCTTTTGCTTTCTTAATAATTCTAAATGACTTAGAGTCACTTTTTAATCATGCAAAACATATTTTTATAGACCTTTTTACCTCAAATGAAAATAAGTGAGAGCTCTTAAATATCTGTTGTTAGACTAAAACCTATAGGATTTCATAGCTAGATCTTCTCAACTACAGTAAATTTTCCCACCATGTTAGGAACCAAAGGGGCTTGTGATCAGGGTTTTTTCCAAGTAATAGAGCTCAGTTTTGTTGAAATGTCATGGGAGCTATTTTGCATTAAAGTTAAATAAGCTTTCATGAACAGGTTTAAGAGATGGACATCTTTGGAAAGGTTATCATCTTTGGGCATACACGAGACGTTTTCCTACCAGAACAAGCTTATTGCTTACTCCATTTGGAAGATGATAGCTAGTGATCATTGCATTTATGGGTTTAGATGGCTTGCTTCTAAGAAATCTTGCATGCAGAACATGAGAAAATGATAAAAAGTTGATAATAATGTAAGGGGAATAAGGGTGATTAGCCAAAAGTGGTTCTAAACCATCTTGGTCGATCCATATGAAAGCCATTTTCTAGTTTTGGCATAACAAAAAAAGAAAAAAAAAGAAAAAAAAAGAAAAGACAAAGAGAGCTTTTTCAAATTTATTTTTAAGTAGATTTTTACTTAGTGTTAGTTCTATGTTCTTTGTTTTCTACATTTATTCCTTTCATCTTATATGAACTTGATGATCCTAAGCCTTTGTTTAGGTGATTTGTTTATGCTAAAGGTATGGCATCTAATTCTTATAGCCAAATTTTGAGCTATGATTTAAAATGTTTTTTATTTCTTACTAACTTGTGTTTAGAGTTCCAAAAAAAAAAATTAGGTTTTGAATAAAAAATTGTTTTGATGTGTTTTCTTACTAAGTTGTCTAAAATTTTAGTTTTTTTTTAATGCATGTAATTTTCTATGTTTTAATCTTTGCTTGTTTATCCATGTTGTTCATCTATCACTATGTATAGGTTGCATGCAAACATTCCATGTCATCTTATATTATATGCACACTATTTCATTATTTTCAATTTCTATGTTATTTTTATGTAAATGTTGCATGCATGTTTGCTGATTTATGCATTTTTTTAATTTTTTAGGATGATTTTTTTATGCATAAAAGCCATGCATGTTATTTTTATCACTTGTTTTTGAAAAAAAAATGAAAAAAGTTTTCTTGGGAGGCATTTTACAATTGACCGAAAATTAAGTGAGGATTTAGCAAATTTCCTAAGTTTTTTTTATGTATTTATGAGTCATTTTTACACTAGCCAAATTGATGGGGTCATTTTGGCATTTTTATCACTTTAAGGACATTAAGGTTATTCAATATAGGCTAGGGCCATTTTTCTAAGTTTGATCATTTTATGGCAATTTAGTTTATTCAACATAATCTAAGGCCATTTTAGTAATTCTTATCATTTTAGGGCCACTTAGGTTGTTTAACATAACTTAAGGTCATTTTAGCAATTTCTATCACTTTAGAATCATGTTGGCATTTTCATACCGATAATGGTCATTAAGGTCATTTTGATAATTTTCATGATAAATCTGAGTGCTTAGGATCATCTAGGCGTTATCATATCGAGCCATGTTCATTAAGGTTATTTAGCGAGTTTCATGTTAAAACCAATTCCTTAAGACCATGTTGGCACTTTTGTATCAAGACAAGTTTATGAAGGTCAACATAGTAATTTCTATGTTAAAACTAAGTCTCTAACCACATTATTAAATAGCACACAGTTTTAATAAAACTTGAGGCAATATCCTCAAGTTAAGATAGTCTATAGATTTCTTCTAGCTTATGGAAGGCATCTCATCAGTTACTTTAATAATGAGATACCCTTTTTAGATGGTAATTTGAGATTTTTCACGACTTCAAGAAAAAAAACTTTTGTATTACCTTAGGCCATCCGATAAGGTATAGAAAATATTCTATCTTTAGTAATAATAAATTCGATTTACTTATTAAAAAAATTCTATTATTAAAAATAATATAATTTTTGAAACACAAGAATTATTTTTAAATACAACAAAATTAAAACCAACTTAAACTAAGATTTAGGATAACACGTAGTTAAAAGGTACAAATATATGATAGTTGTAGGGGATACTAATCCTTCCTCGTGCTTAACCAACTTTCAAGCCATTTCACTTGATCTCTGGTTTTAAAGTGAACTTCGAAGTTTGTTTAAGGTGTTGCAACCCTCAAAAAAAGGACCCCAATAGGTAACCAATCGCACCTAGCTCTAAATGATTGATGGCAACTCCAAAATCATTAATCATTTTGTAATAGCCATTTAAGGGGAACTCAAGTAAGCAATTTGCTCTGATGAATAGGTTTCAATATAAAGGAGTTCATAAAAAATTCAGAGAAAAAAAGAAAAAAAAGGAAAATGAAAAAAATTAGAGATAGCTTTTGATAATTTTTTTAAGGTAGATTTTTTTTCCAATTTCTTCTCTTCATCTTCTTCATTTTCTTTCTTTTTATTTAAATGCTTTCAACTTCATAAGCATTTTTTTCTTTTGAAAGCTTAATGATCCTGAGTTATCTACTTAGGTGATCTAATTTGAGCTTAAAGTGTTTTTTAACCTTTTAATTGCCAAGCATGAGCAAAACCCATTCCTTCTATGTTTACGTTAATTCGTTTGAATTGTTATATGAAAAACTTGATGATCCTAAATCATTGACTTAAGTGATAGCTTGAGCTTTATGGTTTTCTAACCATTTTGGTGGTCAATCAATAACTAAAATTTTGTTCTTTTAAACTCTTGTTAGTTTATTTAATTTAAAGCAACATTAAGGCTTGATGATCCTAAGTTTAATCTTAGGTAATGGTTTGAGCTAAAGGTTCTCCAGCATTTTTAAGAAGCCAAGCAAGAGTAAAGAAAAAGACAAATATTGCCATTAAGTTTGTTAACTTTTATTTCAATTTAAATTTATGCAATCTATTTTTATTGTAATTTAAAATTATGCACTTTACTTTTACTGCAAATTTAAATTTATGCTCTTTATTATTATTATAATTTTAATTTATGTAGTTTAGTTCATTTACATTTTTATTCTTTGTCAGTCTAGTTATTTATTTCATCTCATGTTACTTATATTATATGTTATTATATTTATTTTATGTCCTTTACATATATATTTATATGTGTATATATACATATATAAGTATACAATTATTAATCTAACCTTACCTATATTACTTATTTCATATTCATACCATTATGCATAATGGTGACTACATCCATCAATTTTAAGATTTGTGCAACTTTCATTCTCTTTATCTTGCAATTTGTTCATTTTCCATGGTTTTGGTGCGTGATCGAGTGTTATAATGGTAGGTTGGTTGTTTAGAATTTGTTTTTTCACATTTACAATTTTGGCACCTTGGTTCCAAACTCTTTGAGTCAGTTTTTTGCATTGTGATTTGTTAAATGGAATGAATGAATTATTTTGCATATGAATTATTGGATGAGTGTAAAAATGCATGCTTTTACTCTAGAATGAAAATGTAAAGAATGAGGATGTCATGTGTTGATCTAGGAATACTTTAAATACAGATTTCAAACTAAAGGATTTCATTAATTCATGAAACATTATCTACAAATTATTGATCATCCTAGAATTACATCCATAAAAGAGCCTAACTTGCTCATATTATTTCTATGCTTTCTCTAGAAATTCCAACAAGGTTGATCCATAGACTCCCACCAAGTTGATTTGCAGCCATAGTGCCTTCACTTTTTTCACTAGCTTTCTAGCTTGGATCACTGCTTGGTGAATTTCCTAATGAGGTGATCAATATATAGTTGCCTACCAATGCATTTGGCCTCCTATCTCCTGTCAAATACATAGCTACATTAAAAACTTGGTTCCATTTTGCATTTTTTTTAGGTATTCTCGAATCAGGGAAATGATGTTAGTCTTTTAACCTTGTAGCTATTACCCTAGAGTTTAGATAGTTGTCTTAATGAAATCTTTCTCATCTTGTAACTGAGACACCTTTTCCTTTTCCTCAGCTAATGCAACGTTAAGCTATCCATTTTCTTATATGTGTCTTTTCAAATTTACTAACATAAAGGAGCATGTCTTTTCTAACATTTTCGTATGTGCTCGAACATGGATTCTTTAACTTGGTTTTCCAGAGATTAAATTTTCCATAGTTCCAATTCTTATTGGAGCATTTCTAATTCCTTAGTATGTCTCCCAAAAGACCTACTCATCCTCCTATATGTGCTAGTGAGCCTCATTTTTTTATTATGTTCTACCAAATCGAATTTTATCATATTATACTCATTAGTCATTTTTTTGAATTTGCTTTCTCATGTACCATTTTCATTTCAATCTGCTATTTCATAGTGAAGCCTTTGACTTTTACTATTTATTCTTTTTCTAATCCCTTTTGAATTCTTCCCTGATCATGTTAATTTCAAAAGGCATAATCGGCTCGAGCTTAACGGCTGTCGAGGGAATTGACCCATCCATATTAAGGAAAACCAAATTATGATTTGGCTTCTTGTCCATGCATGATAACTCGAAGTGATGTCATCAATGAGTCTACTTAACTCAGATTCATATATTTTTTCCAAGCAAGTGAAATTTCTAGCAACCAACCTGTATATCCATCTCCTTGATATTTAAAATCTGCGCGTGCTAATCCTAAGGTCATCAGGCTAAACTCTTTAAACCCAAGTTGTCTCTAGACAAATAGTAGTGCATAACCAATGGTTCCCTAAATACATCGTAACAGGATGAAATATTTGTCTCCACACTAGTACATAATTGACGTAGGTGCAATTTAAGTTATTCTTCATGTTACATCTTTTGAACTTAAAAGGCTAAATATTTTTACCCAATTATTTTTAGTTCCTAACTCAGGCCACCTTTTCTCATTAAACTCTTGAAGAAGGATACATATCGATAGATATAGTGTAATCTTTTTGTATTCTTTACCCCAAAAAATGACTTCAGGCCTAAACATATAGTAACTATACAAATCCATGGAACCTCCCTTTGCCTTATCTTTAACACAGGTTTAGTGATTTAATTGCCTTGATAATAATGGCCAATACTGGGTTAGTATTCTTGCTCAAAGATTTAAACAAATCCACTATTGCTGCTTCAATGTGTCCAAAGCTCTAAAGAATAAGACAAACATTAGATAGCTAGAGCAACCACACTAACCACCTGATCATTCTCTCAGCATCTTTAATTTACTCAGGCAATAATTCCTATGGAATGACATTATTTTTATCATATTTCATATGAAAAAATCCTTCAGGCTAGAGTTTCATGTCTGAAATCCTATACAATTTCATGTGACAACTATCGAGCTTGCACTCTTTGTAATAAATGCTTTTTGAATCCAAAGACTCAAGTTAAAGAAAAATGAAAGTCTCTTCAAGTGTCAGTGTCAAATCTTCTTAGTTTAGTGTGAAGCATCGATACAATGAATCCTAAAACTCTACATGACTAGGATCATCCACTCTTCCATTCAAACTGAGAGGAGAAGGACTATATGACTATATTTCTTGATAAATTGGCTTCGCTTCATATTACCTTATTGGTTCCATATTCACATTAATGTTGTCAAATATTTTGCTATAAATTCAAATAAGCCATTCTTGATAGAATTGAAACAAAACTCCTAAGTAAATAGTCCCTATTATTCTTTTGATTTTTCTCCAAGTTTGCAAGGACCTCTTGATATTTCTTATAAATGAGTTTTGTTTTTGTTTGAACCTCCATGAAGCTTAAGAAAGTTTACTTGGCTGATATCCAATTTAAGACAAATATCTTGCAAATCATGTATGAGACAAAAAAAAGAAAAAAGATAAAAGAAAAGAAAACATAAATTAGTTCAATAAAATACAACAATAATACCACAAAATACATCATGAAAAATTAAATGCTCAAAAATATAAACATTAAAAATCTATATATTCAAAATAAATTACAAAAGGTCAAAAGTGTTCTTTCATGTATTCCTAAATTTTAGTAACCTCTAAAGGTGTGGCTGTAACCAGGCGAGGTTCATAAGGTTTATTACATAAGGCTCCGATTTGACCTCTAAGTAAGCTCTTAATTTGCTCTTTGAGTTCAGAAAGGACTAACAAGGCGCTTTGATCCTTACTTGTCATGAGTTTCTAGCAAAAAAGGGTTCATTTTGGGTGGGAGTATTGTCCTGACCTACATAAAGGTTGAAACCTCATGAAGGCATAGGTAATTCACATGCTATAGTTTTTTCACTAGCCTATGCAGAGGCTAACACCTTAAGAAGGCATAGCTATTTCACCCTCTTCCTAAATAGGTTCATACCTTAAATAGGCTTATGTCATGAAATGCACATTAATAATTTGTGAAAAGAAACAAACAAAAAGCCATTTACAACTTAGTTAACGACCTCTATCTTGATATCTTAAAATAAAAGTAAGACAAAATCAATTAACAAAAATAATTAGTGAAAAACAAATAAAAGAAAGGGGTCAGAATTAGGACTAAATCTTAGGTGACTGTTGAGTTAGATGAGCAATCAATGAAGCCATCTATTGAGACAACCATTATGCTTCCTAAGACATTTTTTCAAATACTTGTCTCAGATTAACTCTTGACTCGGTTTAGGCCATAAAGTGTAGCCAAAATAATTTTTCAAAAATAATAGTACTTCGACCATAACAAAGTTCTAAAGTTGGATTAAAAGTATAGGCTACTGATTTCATTTCAACATATTATTTAAAAAAAAAGTTTTCATTCCTTTAAAACCCCTAGTAGAACCATCAAAAGAAGAAATTTTTTTCTAAATTTATGGACCTAGATTGAAACATTAAAAAAAAAAAGATTTTTTAGGACCATTTGTCCCTTGGCCAAACCTTGTCTTGCATTTCCAAAAAAATAAAATAATTTTTTAGTTGTAAAACTTTCTAGGAGATATTTAAAAGAAGAAAAAGATAATATTTCTCTTTATGGTTTAGAAGAATACCTTAAACAAGCCTTAAAAAAAATTTGGCATTTTAAAACCCATCTTTATTGAGCCCATTTGATTTCTCTTCCGAAAATGAACTCGAGTGTGGAAAGTAGTCTTTGTAGACACCCTATTTATTTGAGCTTGTAATTGTTTTATTTTTTCCTTTAGGGCTTGAGAAAAATTTTCTCGATCTAGGTCTTCATAGATAAGTTATTAGTAAAGGAAAGTCTAATTAAGGTTTCAAAATGTTTTCATGGGCTTAGTTTAAAGAAATAAGGCATTTCAGCTTAATTATCTGATTTAGAGGGTAAATGACAGATTTGAAAAATCAAGACCTGGGTCCAAAAATTTGAGTATGATGAAAGTTGACTAGTGTATGTCCCTTGAGGTAATTAGAATAGTTAAGGTCATTTAGATGAAAAAGATACGTGTTTTAGAAGTCAAAATCAAAAGTCAACAATAAGTGAAAGGCCAATTATAGGTAAAGTCAACTGTAAAATGTCAACTTTATTGCCTAGAATTAGATTTTTAAATTGGATACGTTTCATAGTTTGGATTGCAAAAATAATTACATAAAATGAAACTGGATATGGACTTTAGGTCAAGAAAATGTAATCGAGATCGAGTAATGAAAAAACCTTGGGAATTAATGTGCTAGGAATTCTTAAGGGGCTTAATCTGAGAAGTTCAAGATAGAAAATTCTAGATTTTTCTGGCGAACGTCGTTAATGGATATTTTTACTATGGAAAGGAACATCTAATTACATTTTTACGAGAACATTTTAAAGATTAATTGGATGAAAGGAAAATTTATGCATAGTTAGCTAATAAATAATAGCTTGGTCGATTATAGCACATGTTATGGAAATTATGCTCATGTGTTAAGTAAAGGCATTGAGGTTATTTCACCCTAACAAATTAATTTTGCCCTAATTTGGTAGGGAGGTTAGTAGTTCGTCTAATCTCACTTTAATGTCATTTAATGTCAGTTTACTAATATTTAGCCCCTAAATAAAAGTGTGTGGTCATTCATTTTAACAATTTTACAACTCTAGCTTAAAAAAAATGTTTAGAATGTTATCTTATTTTTCTTATTTGTTAAATGTTATCTTTAACAAATTAATTTTGCTCTAATTTGGTAGGGAGGTTAGTAGTTCGTCTAATCTCACTTTAATGTCATTTAATGTCAGTTTACTAATATTTAGCCCCTAAATAAAAGTGTGTGGTCATTCATTTTAACAATTTTACAACTCTAGATTAAAAAAAATGTTTAGAATGTTATCTTATTTTTCTTATTTTCTTGATAGAAAAGAAGCTTGATCAGGTAATTTCCTTAATCTTTTTAATTTTTAGCTCAATACCATGATTATATGTTTGAATCTTGCTTGATCTTAGCGCTACATGTTTTAACCATGATTCTTTATTATTCTTGATGATTTAGCTATGGTAGTTCTTGATGATATGATGTTGTGAACAAGATTTAGCTAGGTCTTAACTTGATGGATGATTTTTTGATTATTTACTGAATTTTAATTGGAATGATGATATTGATGATGGTGACCTTGTTCAAACATGATGAGAATAGATCTAGGGTTCGACCTTCATGTTTTTGTTAGAATTTGATGTTTTATGCTTAATTAAGTTAAGGTCTAAGTACATTGAGTTAAAATCATGTTTTATAAAGATAAAATTCCAACTCTTTGGGTTGACAAATGTTTGGCCATGGTAAAAAGTAGGATAACTTGCTCGCCCAAGCTTGACCTTTATACATCAAGGTCTAGACATTTTTAGATGATAATCCTTAGTGTATTTTGATGATTTGAGTTCAGAGTAAACTTAGGCAAGCTAAATTTAAACTTAACTCAATCAAATCATGAGTTTAAATGTTTAGATCCAATCTGTTTTTCCTTACTTTGTTTGTGAAATGATGAAAGTTTGATGAAAATGAGCAGGCTTGGCTTAATAACTTTGCAAGGACATTATAGGCTTCATCTAATTAGTGTTTGCATGATGATCAATCACATTACTAACATGAAGGAAAACCTTGATCGATAACATAAGTGATTGGTTTACATTATTAACTATTACATTCCTTATCTAATCCGATTGTATCGAGGGCATATAGTAACATGGAATTGATTCTAAAAGTATTATTTTTAGAGCTATGAGACAATGAATGTCTAATAACAGGGCTCTCAAGTTAATGAAAATTCAATAGAAAATTGATTTTTAGCCTAGTTTTTAAAGTTGTATTTTTTTCAATTTAGTCCCTATTTTTTATTTCATATTCCTTTTGAATAGAGTTCACTTTTATAAATAATTAGGTTTTGATGCTAGGTTTATAAATACCATTAGAGTCAAATGCTTTCTTTAAAATTTTCTTTTTAGAAAAAATTATTTGCTCTATATTATGCTATAAATTCGAGTCAATCTGAAACCAACATTTATTTGTTCTTATGGGTACCTAATAGGAGTCTCAATATAAATATTTTCCTTTTTCTTTGGAATATGCTGGCTTTTATGAATTATAAGGGGGAATTATTGTTGGATATTTGATATCTGAAATCAAGAAAATATAATTTAGGTATGTGTAATTAGTTGGTACTAAGTTTTGGGCATTAAGAAAAGGATCGATCCTTACTTGTGGTGTAACCAACTCCGAATCTAATTTTTTAGATATGTGGATGACATGGGTCATAAAATTGTTCTTTTTGAGTTTTGCTACTCTTTAGTGAATGGCTTTGATAGATGTTCGAAAAGGATTGGCGGTGACTTTTTAACCTACACAGTGGCGGCAACTCTTTAACCTAGCCATCACATATTTTGGTATGAAAAGTTTGAATGAGCGATTCATCGATGGCTAGGGCCGTATAATGATTAAAGTGCTGTTTGCTTTAACATGTTGAGATTCATATCTTGATATATTAGAACAATATTCTTTCTTGAAATTTGATTTTTTAAATTTGGTTTGCTGTAATGTGCAATATTTTTATATCAAATAAGTGAATGAAAATATTACGAATGACTTTAACGCCTCAAAAAAATCCTCTTTTACAAAAAAAAAATTCAACATTATTAACTTTAAATGCATCAACAATAAACTCAAGGAATATTAGTACAACCAATACATCAACATGGAAGAATAAAGAATCAATGAAATCATGGGCATAAAATGAACATGGCATATAAATGACATTAATAAAATGCATGCAAGGAATGTGGAAAGGAAAGTGAAAAAATTATACCAAAATAAAAAAAATAAAATAAGATTTATAAATTAAAATAATAAGAAAGTTGAATAAACATGTTTTGAATGAAAATCATCAAATCCATCCTTTCGCTCGAAGTTTGGCCATGAACTTGGTTTTTTACACCATGGGCTCAAACCTCCACTAAACAAAGGTTTAAGATCGTCAAGCTTAAGTTAAGAGGAAAAAAAACTTAAAAATGAATGAACAACTAAAGTGGAAATAAGATTAATAGAAAGAAAATTGAAAAAAAATTAGTAGAAAAATACCTTGAAATTAAACTTTAAAAACCTTTTTTTACTTTAAATATTTTTAAAAAGCCCAAAATTCCTAACTAGAAAGCCTCCTTATTTATAGAGAAGGAAGTTTGGCCAATGCAGGTAAAAACATTTATTTTACTATTATATGCAAGGTTATCCATTAGCAAACATCTAATATTTCATGAGATGATTTTATGGCAGGCTTGATTAAATAGTATTTTCATGCATATTGGACACATATCTAAGAAAATTTTAAATGGTGAAAAAACTAAAATATTTTGATTTAAAAATCCTATTAAAAATATTAGTTTAATTAAAATAATTGATACGAAAATGGCTTTAATCGATAAAGCTTCATGGCAAAGAAATTAATTTAAAGATATTTAACCAAAATCGTAAGTAATGACCAAATTGAAAATGTTTGTGTACCAAAGTTCTAATTAGAAATCTACATGTCTCAATAGGTTTTATTAAAATCTTACGTGTAAGAAACTTAATCAAGAATTTTATATTTAAAAATTAGAAAAAATCTATTTCAAAAAATTTAATTGAAAATTTTATGTGAAAGTTCTAAAAAAACTATGTATAAAGGATTGGATTAAAATTCCATGTATAAGTTGAATCAAAATGCTATACTTAAAAAGTCTAGTGGAAAAGTCCATGTATGAAAATCCAATCAGGAATTTTGTATAGGAATACTTAATGAAAAATGCCATATGTGAAAAGCCCAATTAAAATCTTATAGTTAGAAAGCTTAAGGAAACCTTCTATGTGTATAAAAATTCATATATAAAAAGTCCAAATTGAATATTTTATATGAAAAAAGTTTACTTTAAAATTTTATTTTTAAAAGGTGTAATTTATTCTATGCATTTGGGTTCACTTGACACTCCATGGCATAGATGCCACTACAAATTCATACCCTTATGGGACTTTGATTTCTTCCTAAGTATTGATACTTTACAGATAGGTATTAACTAGGGTATCAATATTGCATGGATAAGTATCAATATCTTAGAGCGCAGGAAGGTGCCTCTCAATTTTGTTTTGACAAGTATCGATACTTATGGCCATCTTTTAAAAATTTTGGTCATTAGAAGGCATGGAATGAACCCCTGCATTAAGGGGATCAGTCTCTTTGGGTTGATTCATTGGTCCTTGAGTTTGGCAACTATGAAATGTTTGAGAGAAAGCCCAAATGAAATCATGTGTCTATGTGGTCTTTTATTTCTAAAATTTTAAGTCATAACAAACATTACGTTGTTTGGATACCCTGACTGTGGTATTCGAATTGCCTAAACTTACCCTATGAAATTCAAATACCTTTTCTCATGGTATTCAAATATCCTTATGGTCATAGATTTTGTTCCCAAAATCTTTTTTGAGTCCAATCAAGTTTTCTCTATGGTATTTAGTTACCTTTATAGGTATTTGGATGTCTTCATAAGAAGCAATGAAACAAATACCTCGAATGGTCTTGCATTCATTATTTACTTGAGAGTAGTATGATATAGTGAAATGGCTTTAGGTATGTTTCCTAAAAAAGTAGTATACTTGTCTTAGAAAGGATACATGAACTTAGAGTAAAAGGATAAATTCTCAACTCAGTTGAGCTACTAGATAGGTTATGAAATTCCTGAACATAAAATGTTTAAGTAATTCTACATTTTAAAATATAATGAAGGGATTTTTAAATATAATTTCATGCTTGTTTTCCTCATATTAAATATTTATGCTATTTAGATAATATTCATTCAATATATTGCATAATTATTTGATTAATGCATCGTTATCCTTTTGCATCACATTGAAGTTTGGAATATATACATTGAAAGATAAATGATTTCAAAATGCATCCTTAAAATGATTTTGGTTTTGAAAAGTAAATAAGGCAATATTTGGAGTTAAAGTAATCTTCTAAACTCTCTGCTAGGCTATAGAGGACATTCTAAATGATTATTACTAATGTGAAATATCCTTTTAAGGAATGAATTAATTGTTTTTTGTAAAAACACTATTTTTTGTTAAGTTACCAAAAAACATAGAAAATTTGTGATGATAAGAATTCTGAATCATCCTAAAATAAAATATTTATTTTAAGTTTTTTTAAGGAACCTTTTTGAATGTCGAAACCAAAACCAACAATCCTTAAGACCAAAGATAACAAACAGGTAATAGATATCAATTTATGGGTGTTGTGCTGCTATCCTCACATGCAGCTAAATTTTGAACCCATGCTATTTTTTTAATTTTACTCATAGACCCCAAAAGTTATTTTTTCTAAGAGATTTTTAACTAATTTTAAATCTTTGTATAAAACATGATTTTTATAGGTGACCAATCGCACTTAGCGAAAAAAGTTTTTTATGATTTCATAATTATTTTTGGATGGTCATGTTTTCACTCAAATTGTCACAAACAAGACATACATAGATACACAACCCATTTGTATGTCATGGCTAGGTAATTTGTTACAACAACATGCATAGCATTTATTTAATTTTATGTCATAGATATATAAATTCAAAAATAAAATTATCATATACAATCTACTAGGATGATTATGAACTTTAGTATTTTAGTTTCCTTGGGCCATTAGAAAACTAGTTGTTAAAATTCTTGAGGATACCATGCTCTTTGTCAGCCTTGATCATGATCTCCTTGATCTTTCCTTTTTGGTGCCATTGTCTTCTTACGAGTCAGAATTTCATAAATTCTAATATTAATCTAAATCTAAATTTACAAAGCTTATAGAAAATTTACATATCTTTGTAAGACACCTTGAGTTACATTTAAAAGGAATTTGGTAAATAGAGAATTTAAACTTGAAAATGAAAAGAAACGGTAGGGTTCATAGGCCTTATTTATAAAAATACCAACAAGGAAAATTTTAATCGTCCACAAACCAGTGATTCTAAAATCTAGTCTACAATCATTCCCATGCAATCAGTGACATTATAAAGGTGAATTTTAAAATGCATGGCCAGTCACTTAGTAATCGTGTTATTTGCATCAATCTCTTTAACACATTTAGGATGATTTATAAAATTATTTAGAAAGTTTGAAACCCATCTTAACTTTTACAAACTTTAATTCCATTGGGTAATTATTATCTAATCCAACTAGATTTTTGTCTCCTAATTTTAGGAATCTCAATGTCATTAGGTGAAAATTACCTAATTGAACTAGGATTATAATCCCTATATTTTGAGAATTATACTCCCAATGGGAAATAATTTCTAATTGGATTAGGACTCTAACACTTAATGCCCTAATCAAAGGCAAACTCTTGGCCATCAAATGGCTCTTTCTTGCAAATGGGGAAGATGCTTTGCGCCATTTTTTAATGCTACTAGATGCCAAAACTAAGCTATTGTCCTCTTTTCAAGGCAACAATGAGATAAGCAATGATTGCCTCACTTTTGGCTACGATTTGGGATGTGCAAACATAGCAATTATTGTTATCTGTTTTGGTATCATTTCATGCCCAAACCAGCCCTCAAACATGAATAATGTTTATGCTAACAAGCTATCTAAAAATTCCAAAAATCATGATGAACGTTTAACATGCATGCTTGGAGATTTAATGCATAAGAACACTTACAAAATAACCTAGAAAATTCCAACATTAAAGCAACTACATATAAAGTCTATAATTGACCTTTTTTTAAAGTGTCCATAACCTAAATTAATTTTAAGCCAAATTAGTAGTGCAGACACCTGATTTTGTTCAAGCCTTTTCCTAGTCATTTTATGAGTGCAAAGCTGACAATGGGGCAATTAACTGAGTGGAGATCGATCGCCTCTATGCAAGGGTTGCCTCTTGCCTTTCGAATGATGAAGAGAGGTATTGATATACAAAACCAAAAAAAGTATATCTCAGGCGACTAAATTATTAATATCGGCACCTCTTGGACAAAACCTAGAAATATGTCCCAAAAGGCTAAACTATCAAAACTTTCCCATGCATGTATTGATACTTTCACATGTAGTATTAATATTTTATGTTTTAGTGGTATCGATAATTTAGCTCTAAAAAATTAAATTTTAGAAGGGAAATTGTCGACGCCAGTATTTGCACCACAAGGTGTCAAATTATGAGATAAATTACATTTTTTTCAAATAAAATTTTTGAATCAAATTTCTTGTATGTGAAGTTTTTAAAATTAGCGTTCTTGTATATAAATTTTATTTAGAATTTTTAATTAATTTGTCACCTTAACACCTTTTTTATTTTTTTAAATATAAAATTTTAATTAAGCTTTTTTAAATGTGAAATTTTTTTTTGAATTATTTTTTCTTGGTGGAATTTTGGGACATGGAAACTTCCACGAGATGCTTTAAATGTGAAATGCTCAATTTAGACTTTTTTATTTATTTAGAATTTAATAGATTGAATTTGTTAGAAAAGTTGTCTTTTTTCTAAGTATAGGATTTAATTATATTCTTTTATGGAATCCTCCATTAAATTTTTATTTATATCATTTCTCATATAAGGAATTTTTTATTAA
The DNA here is from genome assembly GCA_038381775.1 of Adansonia rubrostipa. Classification (NCBI taxonomy): domain Eukaryota; kingdom Viridiplantae; phylum Streptophyta; class Magnoliopsida; order Malvales; family Malvaceae; genus Adansonia; species Adansonia rubrostipa. The sequence continues at coordinate 87,130 of JBBYHM010160018.1, forward strand.
ATATTTTAAATTTAGGGTCTCCAATTAGACATTTTAAATTGAAATTTAAATTCACATTTGAAACTTTTCCCTAATTTTTCCACATATGGAATTTTGATTTTAATTTTGCCATGCAATTCTCCATTTGATTTTCTTTAATTCGCATGACATGGAATTTTCCATTAGGCACATTGAGTATAAGACTTTTCAATATACTCCTTCGCACTTTATCTTTTCAAATTTTGGCATAGGTTTTTCTAAACTTTGCACATTAGTCCTTTCTCATTAATTTTTTTTTTTTGTATTTTAATTGGGATTCTTACATGTAACTTCTTAATCAAATTTCTTACTTCAAAGATTTTAAGTTAAGATGTATGTCTGTAATTAAAACATTATGTAAACCATTTATTTTTAATTTGCCAGTTTAATTTCACATGTTAGGAAATAAATTCCTAATACTTTGAAACTTGCAAGATTAATGCCTTTGATTTGTCACCCACTATACTTTATATTTATAATCTATAATAGCATTTTTATTTAATTTTATCCCTTTTTTATTTTATTTTATTTTGATTTCCACCAAAATTTACATGGCATTCATGCATAATTTTTGTTTTTTTCCTATGACATGGGATATGAAATCCTTGTCAAAGACTTTGATTTTATCACCTATAGGCACCCATGGATGTTGTTGCCATGTGCTCACCTTTAAAACTTCAGACGATCCAAAGGGTTTAATGCGCACGACTTAAAAAATGTATGATACTAGTGGTGGTTAAGCCTTTGACTTATCCCATGATCAAGGTTTGGATTAGGTACAGTAATATGAAAGGGAGAGAGCCCATCAGGTGAATCACTCATCCAACTAGTATTTTACGGCTACCATAAAGTGGCCATAAACTTGGAATCCCTACTAATAATTTCTAGCTAGGTAAGATCAGATGCCTGTTGAAACTAATATTCCGAGTTAAGAAACTCTAAACATCGATTTCAAGATCTACAAAGTCCAAAGATTTATTCATTGGGTTTGAGAGTTGGTTACGCAAGGAAAAGGATTAGCACCCCTATAATGCCTGAAATTGGTACTAGCTAACAATGTCTTGCCTCAATTTTGGCTTAATTAGTTCCATTTCATCATTATTTATATTTAATCCCCTTCCTATAAATGAAGTTTTGGTGGAAAATGTAAATCCAGGTTTTGAAAGAAGATTTATATCACCTATGCACCGCGAAGGTATGAGGAGCATAGGGATTTTTATGGAAGTAATTTTTGAATTAAATTTTAAAAATTTGGATATTCCGTATTAGGCACTGGAGAGATACCGACATGGAACATTTCTTTATAATTTTTTTTTCAAAATGAATTTTAAATATGAATGCATGATAGTCACTTCAAAAAAGAAATGTGTTAGTATGACGAAAAAGAATATAATAATATAATAAATAAATAATCATAAACAAAATAGCATAAAAAGGATGGATAATCAGAATATATCTCATAATTATCTTCAATTATTAGGGAATAACTGAGATGATAATTTAAAGATAAGTTTAGATTTGATGGTAATTTGTAGGGCAAAAAATATTTCAATCAAAGTAATCTAAGGTATCTGAAAGAGAAAAAAATTTTAGATTTTTTTGGTAAAAGCGAGGTTAGAGTAACCCCTCGGAGAGGTGGGGTTGAAGTATCTCCAAAGATAAAGTTACGAAAATAATTAGGAAGGAATAGAAAATTTGAGTTTCTAATGAAAAACGGGGTTGGAGATTAGTGGGTTAGAGTATCCCTAAAGATGAAAATTTTGGTTCGAATAAATTTGAAAGAGAAAATTCAAGTTTTTTAGTAGAAAATTCAAGTTTTTTAGTGAAAAACAAGGTTGGAGTATCCCCTCAGAGAAGTGAGGTCGGAGTATCCTCAAAGATGAAAAATTTTTATGTTTTAAAAAATAAAGTTTTTTTTTTTTTGTAAAAAGGGACTTTGAAAATAGGAAACCAAAGATTTGTATAAAATATATTTTTGCCTTAAGCCTTGATCTGAACCTAAAAGTTTTTTACAGTAGGAAGCAGATGCACTTCAAGATGTTTGAATGTCTCTATAAAGGTGTCTCATAAATTAGATTAAAAATAAGGGACAATATCACATTGCCTTGCATCCAAAGGCTTCAGGGGTTAAATGAGGTACTGTTGGAAAAGTGACTTAATGAGGACAAATACAAAAATATTTTAAAAATCCTAGAGAATCATTTTTTAGGTGGAATTAATTTTTAGAGTTAGGCTTGTTTTAGCACTGATAGCATGTATAAGGGAAAAGGCATGATGCATTTTGAAAAATTATTTTGGGCTTATTTGGAATCATTAAATTGTAAGCAATACCTTTCTAAAGAGGGAATTTGGAAAATTTTTTAGAAAAAAAAGATTTAAAAATTTTAGAAAAGTCATATAATGGGCCAAAATGGCCCAAACAGAATATAACACGCTATTCCTAAAGGTTTCGACATCAAAGGTTAAAAAATCATAACTCCCTCATTCAAAATGATCCGAGGATGAGCAAGACATAGTTGGAAAGTATTTCGATGCCCTTTAAGGGAAAATATAAAAAAATTCTAGAGATATCATTTTATTTTGACTCGCTCATTTAGAATATTCAATGCCCTTTAATAGTGCCTGGCAACACAGAACCCGATAGTCATCCCTAATTTATTTTATTATTTTTTGATTTTATCATCTTTTAATTAAGTCTTGGGATTCTAAAAGTTAGCCTGGATAAATGAGGTGTCTACAGCTACTCCTCTTTGGCCATTGCTAAGTATTAGGAACAAGGCAAAGATAAATAGACATAATTTTGTTTGGGTAGGATAATGGTTCTATGTGCCTAAAAAAATACAGATTTAGTTAGTGTTATGCTAAGACAAGCTGAGTATATCAGTAATGATTTTAACAAAAAGGAAAATTTTAGTGAGTTTTCTAGGGTTTGACCTTCTTATTAGATTGCTTTTTAAGTTTGATCCCCTAGACAGATGCCACCACCTTGTGCGGCTTTGACTCGATAAGTGTCCAACTTTTTATGGATAGAAGTAGGTTGTATCATAGGTTTGACCCCCCAAACAAGTGCCACCAACTTATGTGGGCTTTGACTCGATGTGCATCCAACTCTTTATGGATTGAGGTAGGTTGTTTCATGGGTTTGACTCCTCAAACAAGTGCTATTAGCTTGTGTGGGCTTTGATTTAATAGGTGTCCTGCTCTTGGTGGATTGAGGTAGGAAAATAAAATTGTCCTAAGGTAGGTAAGCATCCTACTTTTTGAAGACTAAAAGAAAATGAGTTTAGATACCTCTCTTGGATGATTTTCAATGAGCTCATAAAGTCAGAGATACTTATCTGAGGCCTTTTTAGGTTTTTTGAAACAGGAAGTCATACCTTAAGTTTTATTAATTTGACTTTTATACGCAAGAGCTGGTACCTAAAGGATATTAAATGTCTTATGGTGCATGAGGATGCAAATGTATGTCTAAATAATGCAAAGGTGATGATTTTAAAAGCCTAATCTGGTGGTTAGTTTTGGCATTTTTTGGCTGTTTGCTCTTTTATAAGTTTGACAAAGTGGCCTTTTATCATAGGGTTTGTCAATCTTGCTCTAGATTTCTAAATGCTTTGAATGTTTAGGTAAAAATATCTTCAAAATAAGGTTTGAAAGTTTTTAATGAAACATCTTCAAGATAAGCTTTAGAAAACTTTGAAAATATCCTCAATAGTGGTTTCAAAAGCTTTGGTAAAATATCCTCAAAAGAAGTGTTAAAGGTTTTTGAAGTAACATCCTCAAGAGAGGCTTGAAATTTTTTGATGGAATGTCCTCGAGAGAGGCTTTAGAAAACATTAGAAATATCCTCAAGAGAGGCTTTGAAAGTTTTGCTAAAATATCATCAAGAGAGGCTTTGAAACTTTTTAAAATACCATCCTCAGAGAGGCTTTGAAAGTTTTTTAATGAAATGTCCTTGATGAAGGCTTTGAAAAATGTTGAAAAAACTCCTCAAGAGAGGCTTTGAAGGTTTTTCATAACATCCTCAAGAGAGGCTTTGAATTGTTTTATGAAATGTCCTAGAGATAGGCTTTAAAAAACATTAAAAATATCCTTAAAAGAGGTTTTGAGAGTTTTGCTAAAATATCCTCAATAGATGCTCTGAAGGTTTTTAAAGTGACGTCCTCAAGAGAGGCTTTGAAGGTTTTTGAAGTAACATCCTCAAGAGAGGCTTTAAAATTTTTTGATGAAATTTCCTCGAGAGAGGTTTTGGAAAACATTGGAAATATCTTTAATAAAGGCTTTGAAAGTTTTGCTAAAATATCCTTAAGAGAGGCTTTGAAGGTTTTTTAAGTAATATCCTTAGAAGAGGCTTTGAAAGCTTTTAGTTGACACCCTTAAGAAAAGAGATGTGATGTATGCCATGAATGTCATTTCTAGGCATATGTTATGTGAATAAGTTGATAGTAATGATTGGTATCAAGATGCCCACGCGCATGGAGTGATGCAAATGCATGCAAGGCAACATGGTGAATATTTATGAATACAAATGTGCTAAAATACAAATGCACATGAATGTGAATGCCTATTATATAGGTGCCTCTGAGTGCTACTAGGTGCGAGCAACAATGCACATGAATGCAAATGCTTGAATGCATAAGCAAAGATTTACATGAATGCAATGAAAATGCATGTGAATGCAAATTCTCATAAACCAAGGTGGGCATAAGTGTGAAGGTAGATATGATTTCATATGAGTTTGAATGTAAGCTAGTGAAGATGCATGTCAAAGCACAGATATATGAGCAAGAATGCTTAGTATGAAGGAGATAGCACATGGGTATCAATGCATGAATGTAGATGCACATAAGTGTGAATGCTTGAAAATATGGATGCACCTGAGTGCAAAATGCTTCTAGATAAAGGTGCACATAAGTGTGATTATAGGTGGGTGAGAATGTATGAAAGTGTTAGTTTTCGTGTATTCACATGAGTGCTAATGCCTGTGAGTGCAAACACCAAGACTAGCCATTATTGGCACTAAGCTTGAAGTAAAGTGTATGTTGATGAGTGATACTCGAAAGACTATACGAATGATGACATGTATCACCATGATTATTAAAAAGGCTCAAAATTTATTAAAAGAACAATTTCTTAAAGAATGGGTTTATCAGTTCACATGACCATGTTTGATTGAAATGGATGTTTTAAGGATCATAATGTAGGTCAAGGTTCACAGTTTCAAAGGAAAGGATATAAAGGCCCCAAATATGGCATTTAAAGGTGATTGGATCAAGGATCATTTCTTTTTGTGAGGGCATCCATGTCCTTGTTTCTTGATTTTCTATTCTTTTTTCTTGACTTTGCTTTTGCATTTTTTCCTTTGCTTTGTTTTTTCATTTTTTTTTCTTTCATTTTCCATAATGGGAGGGAATCTTAGACTTTGGAAACCTTGTACATTTCCTATTTGCCATTTGATGTTGAGCATTCTCAGAATTATAGAATGGGATATCTATCTCCCATACTCCTTAAACAAGTTTTCCTTACCCCCCAATATGGGAAGTGATCCTTAATTAGGGTTCAAAAGACTAAACTCATTAGGTTTATAAGGGTAGTAAAAGAGAAAATTCTTCTAATTTGAGAGAGGATGATAAAAGATGGCTATTTTTTATCTCAAACATGACTACGTGAACTTGAAAATCATTTCTTAGAGAAAGTTTCTTTAAAGCCATTTTGAAACTTTTAATCACATGATGTTGCATTCAATTTCCAATTTTCATTTTCCTTATTTTTTTAAAGCCATGCCTTTAGTTTTTCGTTTTACTCCTTTTTCACTTTATGTACTTAGGCATATCCTATTTTGGTTTTCCACTAATAGGAAATCACATGATGCTAAGGTTTAAGCTGCAAGGACCATTATGCATTTACAAAGGATTTAAGTTCCATGATATCAAGATGATAGGGAAAAACTAGGGATATGGTCGTAGAGGTTCCTTAAAAAGTGCCTTAAAGAATGTCTTTGGGAAATAGTTTAAAAAGGGAGAATCAACGAAGCAGAGGTCATGGTAGGGACACAAGAAATATTTTGATAAAAGCTTTTGGATGTATCAAAATGAAAGAAGAGAACAAGGGACCAAAATGTTATGGTGGGGACGTAGGTTAGTTTGGGTGGCGATGCCTCCAAGATGTGATTTGAAAAGCTTTCAGGGTATGGCTTTATAGCTTAGGTTTTAGTTTGTTGAGAAGAAGGTGGATTTTTTTATCTCAATCTTGATATGCGTCAAATTACCGCCGATAGGACTTTAAGAGAATATCACATTTGCTTAGTTGTTTATAAATTCTAAAAGATTTGTTTTTATCCTTCTTAGCCTAAGTTAAGGTTTTTGTTCATTTAATGGTTTTGGTGTAGTCAAGTGGCATGGTTTAAAACTGATTCCTGGAAGTTTTGGGTCTTACGATTAATCAGCTTTATGCATGGAAACCTAAAAGAAAGATAAAGAATACAAGTAATTACCAGTATTTTTTTAGACTCTTAATATCATGCTTTCATTAAATAAATGATTTAAAGTTCAAAACATGAAAGATGACATTTTTAAATCAAAAGCTTTTCACATGAAGCATGCTAAATTGGAATGCCGCCCATTGTCTTAGGTTCATACATCCCGTTTCAAAGTTGATCAAGATCTAGCTGCTTGCTTTAATCAGTTCTGGCACTTTGCTCTTTAGAGGCCAGCATTTTTCTGTGGAATGACTCATGCACCCTTTATGATATCCACTAGCAATGGTTTCATGAGCTTTTGAGTAAGCTAGATCTAAAGGATCAGAGCAGACTAGCATAACTAATTGATCCTAGATAAGTCGAGAAAGTAATTTAGTGTATGATATTAGGATTAGTTTTATGAGGGTTCTATCTTGACTACCCCACTATCGTTTTTTTAGCATTCTCTAACCCTCTTAGTTGATAGGTTAGTCCAATCAAGGTTATTGGTATTAAGGTGTGTGTTGGAATAGATGCCAGTGGGTAAAAGCTCAAGTATGAATTCTTAGAGGGGTAACCATTTGCCTTATGGTGTACGAAGGATGAAAGGTGAAATCCTTTGTCAACTGCTTATCGAAGGTTAAGGCTTAGACCTCTTCTCTTTCATCTGCAGGTATTTTCCTTCGTTTAGTGTGGAGTAACTCCTCTTTACCATGTTTTTCACTTTTGATTACATTATCAATCATTTCCCCAGACATGATCAAATCAGCGATGTTCCTTATGGCATTCCCTATAAGCTTATCATAAAAAGGGGCATGTAATGTCTCTAGAGTGTATGTGTTCATCTTTTTCTCATTTAATGCTGGATGTATTTATGCCGTCTCTTCCCTCCACGTTTAGGCATATTCTTTAAAGGTCTCAGTAGGCTTTTTCTCTATGTTTCTCAAAGATAGCCTATAGGGTTCCCAATTAGAAGCATGCTTGTACTGGTCCAAGAAAACTCTAACAAGATTAACCTAATTTGATTTTAGTTTTTTCTAGCTTATTGTACCACCGAGCTACTACCCTGATCAGACTGTCTTAGAAGCAGTGAAATTAGAAGTTTTTTGTTCTCTTCAAACTCGACCATCTTTCGCCAATACATTCGAATATGGGCAGTTGGATCTGTGGTCCAATTGCACTACTCGAACTCCAATACCTTGAACTTGGGTGAATAATGAGATTGGAAACCAAGCCTAGAGATTTGGCATCCATGATTTTGAATTTTTTGTTCTTCTTGATTGCACTGAGTATTTTTCTAGTTATTGGTTTTTGCTGAGGTCTTATGTAGTTTCTAAAGCTTAGACACCTTTAGGTTCCTTTTACTCTATAGGGTTATTTAGATTGAGAAATGATGGATAAACCAAGGAAGATCTAGTACTTGCCCCATAAAATCTAGAATGCGTAGGTGCTAGAACCAGATTCATGCAGATAATTGAGTTGTTGCTCCTAGACTACTTCTTCTTGGATGGGTGTCACTTCGGTGCCACCTATTAAGTGATCTTTGGAATTTGTCAACCTTTTTTTTATATTAGTTAACTAGCTTGCCCTTTTTTTTATGGATGCTAATACTATCTTCATCAACACGACTATATGGGCTTGTAGTTCCTCATTTTTATGAAGCATGCATTCTTGATTTTCCTTATGCATGAGCTCCAATCTCTCAATTCTAGTCAAATATTCGTCTCCCATGATTAACAATGTCAATCTTCATTTGATACCTCTCAGGGAACAATGAAGCTTCTTTTAGAAAAGTTCTAGCACTTATGTAAGCCACCACTCTGCACCCTTAGGTTCATGAATTGGGCATGGAAGTATTCATGCATGTATGCAATAAGTGAAATAAGGATGTTAATGTAAGGTATGAAAAGATGTCATGAGCATGAAAATGTTATCATAGAAATCTTCCGTTATAATTGCTAACAATATTAATAGTGGTAGATGGAATGTATGAGATGCACCATGTTGCATCCCTATAGCACCAACCATGGTAGAATAGCCCATTTGGGGAAGGAATCCATAAAAATGGATGAATTATGCCCCAAAACTTATCAAGGACATTTGACATTGATGGGGCAAAGATCCTTTAGGCATTGCGGTGTTCGTTCACCATTACCACATGTCAATTGTCTTTACGTGTTGGATGCAAGAAATGATGCATATGACATACACATTAAACAATAAGGTTGTATAGGGTTAGAGAATATTGGTAAGAAGAAGAAAAATAAGGAAAATAAATCACAGAAATTGCCCTGATAGTAAGCGATATAGCACCTAAGAGCGAATATGACAATTGACAACAAATAGACAACCTATCAGCATGTTTAGGTTAAAATCACCTTTAAGAAGTTGACACAATACCTTGCAAGGACAAGACTAACCAATTAAGTGGTGGCATTCGTTCATCAACATCTATGGTGACTACATGTTAAGCCATCATTCAGACAACATGATAGCTTATTTTGGTCAAATATAACTTTTTTGAGAGCATGGTAGGTAATGGCATTTGCCTGTCATCACCTACTTACTAAAGAGGATTTGATGTCGAATGTAATGGCATGTCCTAAGGAATGATCATAAAAATAAAAATGACACACATGGGTGACAATGTTCACCCATCATTACCTACGTAACCATGGTATATAGAAGTAAGATAAGAAGTATTTCCCCGAGTGATCATACACTTTGAGTTATTTTAGTAGTAATCCGACATGGTTTAACATGGTCTAGCTCATAGGGTTCACTGTATAGGTTTAGGTTGACACTTAATTCAATACTCGAATCACTTTTCCATCAGGTAAGAACAGTCGAGGTGCCCCGATCCTAAGCCTATCCCAAGTTTAGTAGAACAAGTTCAATCTAGTGGATGTATTTCCCTATGTAAATGCGAAGGGGTACTTAAGAGAGACATAGAAAATTTTCACCCTGAAAGATCTTGCCATCCTTTTATGGAAGGTTACTCAGAAGGTGGATGGCTCACTTCTTCCTAATAATTAGGATACTAACAGCACCATGGTGCTTGGTGGGAATCTAGTGTAAATGCCAGTGCATGGTATGTGTCAGAGAATGTCACAACCTACCCCAGAGTGGATCCTCGTAGATCTATGGGTGCGTATGACTTAAAATATTTTCCTAACTTGGAAATGTCTTCTTGATTGAGACTATTCTTTGGCGATATGATGAGAATGAGAATGTATGGATTCTCGACTTATGATACAGTAAGGGGGACCATAAGACGAATCACTCATCTTGTTAGTCTTATATGACCATCACGAAATGGCCAATGCTTGGAGTCGCCACTGATCATTTTAGGCTAGGCATGATTGGATGCCTATGGAAACCTATGTTTTGAGTTACAAAACTCAAAACATCGATCCCGTGATCTACGTAATGCAAAGATTCATCGTTTAGGTTTAGGAGTTGGTTACGCACGATGAGGTACGAACCTTTTTGCGACACTCGAAATTGGTACCTTACTAGCTATGTTTTATCTCGGTTTCGATTCTTTCGATCTTAACTTATCATTATTTTAACATAACCCCTTTTAATCCATGAATCTTATAGAAATAATCCAGGTTTTGATGAAAAAAGATTTAATCTCATATACGCCCTAGAGAGATAGGGAATATAGAGATTTTCGATGAAAATGACCTTTGGACTTTACTTTGAAAATGGAATGTTTCACTTTGGGCACTAGAGAGATACCCACGCGGAATATTACTTTTAATTTTATTTGAAATGTTTTGAAAACATGAATGCACATAATCCTCGCAAAGAAATTAGGTTAGTAAGACAATAAATGAAGTAACATAACATGGATCATTCAATGTAGTGATTGATAAAGAAACAGAATGTACTATTGGAATTTATCTTGCTATTGGCATCGATTATCTAGGAATAACCAAATCGACAATTTTTGAGATGCATCTGGGTTTCTTGATTAAACAAAGTTTGTTTGACATATTTATAGAAATCTGAGAACTAAAAAGAATGATTAATTTATAGTTGAAAGATAGGTTTGGAGTATCCCTTCGGAAAGGTGGGGTTGGAGTATCCCCGTAGACGATAAATAATTTTGATAAAAAAGGATTTTTAAATCTTTCACAATTTTAAAAAGCAAGGCTAGAGTATCCCCTTGGAAGGTTAGGGTTGGAGTATTCCCGTGGGTGACAAAACTTCATAATTTAGAAAATGGGTGAGCATTGGTCGATTTTTGGCAAAAAGATTTATTATGAATGAGGATGATAAAAATGTAAAATATGTTTGTGACTTGATATGAGCTTGTGGGAGGTTAAGGTATGTTCTCGAGTCTGATCGGGGTAATACGGAGACATTCGAATGTCTCAAGATGAAATTCGGGAAAACAACTTGTTTTGATCATGACCAAAAGCAGGGGATAGCGTCGCGCTATCCTGCTTCCTAAATTTATTCTAAATTGGTTTGAAGGATCTAGAAGGTGGACAAGACACCATTAGAAAGGTGACTCGATGAGGGTTATCCTAAAAATATTCCCACTACCCTAAGAAAAAAATTTCTGGGGGAATAAATTTTCAAGTTCAGATTGATAGTGCTGCTGGCAAAGCATATGAGGGACAAGGAGTGTCAAGATTTGAAAAATCACCTCGGACTCATTTGGTATCGAAAAATTGCAGACAATACCTTTCTGTAAAGGGAATTTCATGAACCTTTTAGAAAAAAAATGCTTTAAAAATTTGGAAAAATCATTTGTTGGGCATGAACGGCCCAACCAAAATACAGGTTTGGATTCCAGAGGTTTCAGATAGTTTAGGCTTGAAAAATCATAACTCTCTCATCCGAAATGATCCAGGGGTGAATAAGACTTGGTTTTAAAGATAATTTGACATGCTTTGATAGAAAAATATCAAAAAATTCATGAAAAATCTTTTAGGATTTTAAAGTGATTTTTCAATTTGCAACAGTTATGCTGCCAGTAGGGGACAAAGCAAAGCATGGGATGTCTTTTATTTTTTTTGTCTATGGGTCCAAACTCGAGGCATTGATGTTTGAACGTGTATCACTAAAGGGAAAGAGTGGCATGAGCATCACGAACTCATTTGCACAGCCTCGGAGTAGTCTGGGATGATGAAACAGCCCGTTAATCATACCACTCAAGGTTTCAACTCAAAAACAAGGCACGAATATTTTGGGAATGAGTGCAAAGCCATTTTTGTTGAAAAATTAGAACTTTTAAACTTGTTTAACCAAGATTCCAGATCTAGAGAACTTAATTTTCCCTACGATATTTTGCTAGCTTTAAGAAAAATGCTAAATCCATGCTAATCCTCATTAGTTAAGGTTAACATGCTTAGCTTGGGGGGGTTTTGAAAATTAGTTTTTATTAGCCATCAAACATGCATTTTGACAACAAACATACAAAGGGATGGCACATAACATGAATGGGGATGCTAATTCAACTAATGACCTAGACAAAAAAAAGTGTTATGCACTTTGATGAGAAAATGTTATGGATACTGAAAATGACAATGATTCATGCAAGTTAAGGTGGAAATATGCTTGAAATGTGTTAGGCAAATGATTCATGCATTGATTAAGAATAACAAGAAGCATGGACATGGCATAAAATGCATGAGCAAGAGATATCAAACTAATGAGGATGACATGAGGCATTTTTGCACATCCAAGGAGCATTAAAGCATCCAAATCCTAAACTACCACAATCAATAAGCAAGAAAAAGAAAAAATAATGAGGTTTTGGTTCTCGTATGGATAAAGGTGATTTTTGGAATGTATAATGGTTGAAAGTGGTGTTTAAGGGCTGTTTTGGGGTGTTGAGTGAAGAACTATGGGATTTGGATTTCTTTGGTGTGTGAATGTGTGTTTGGAAGTGTAAATGAGCTGGAATCTAACCTTTTTCTGCTGAGATCAAAGTGTTACATTTATACTAGCCTTTTGGAGCCAAATTGGAGGTGTTTTTGGCCATTTCTCAAGGGGGACAAAGTGATGTCAGCATGGTGGCTATAGGGTTGGCTGTAGGAAGCAACTTGCTGCCAATGTGATGTGCAAAGGGTGGCTGGATTAAATACTGAAATGCTTTTTTAGCAAATAGGGTGGCTGATGGTGATATTGGTTAACAAGCTAAGGAGTAGGGTGATCCTGTGATGTTGACCCTTTTTTTTATCCAATTTAGACTTCAAAAAGATGTTATGATTAAATTCAAAAGTCTAAATTCATAATCTGATATGTGTTTTAATCTTTCCTTATGCAAAGAAATGAGTTAAAATTGAGTTTTGGATCAATGGTGGACAAGTCAAAAGTGCCCAGACTGTGAAAATAACCTACATGTATCGATACATTGCATAATGTATCGATACATTAAGCCCAGAAACCTTAACGGTATCGATACAATGAACATTGTATCGATACAATGATCATTGTATCAATATTATAAACCACTGTATCAATACTATGAACCACTGTACATTTCTTTATAGAATGCAAGTTTTGGTCCTGGCATGGTCTAGTATTGATACATGAGGTCTTGTATCGATACAGGGGCTTGTGTATCAATACATCTACATGTTGTATCGATATAAATGGGGACATTTCAAATTTTTGGTGTGTTGTAGCATTGTATCGATACATTCAAGTAAAATTGTGAATTTTCTCATATCTTTTGTCCCGGGATACCTTGGACTACGTCATTTGATGCCACATCTTTGCATTTACCTTTGATATGATCCCTAGGCCTTATTGACATCCTCAAAATACTTTTTCATTGGGCGATGCTGTCGCCCGATGATCATCGCCCCCTCTTACGTCCATGCTCTAGATTGCTAAAAATTAGCCCAGAAAAATAAGTCAAACCTTTTGTGTTGTCCTACATTTCTATACTTATTTAAATTGATATTTGTTTAAGAATAGAATAGTCCCTAACAATCATAATAAAAAGGCCATGAAAAGTAAAAGATTAGAAAGGAAAAATAATAGGGAATTATATAAAAATAATAAATGAAACCCAAAAAAGCAAGGGACGCACAAGACATAGTAAGTCATAGCCCTAACTCTCTTAAGTTTTCCCCAATGGAGTCACTAAGTTGTTGCCACTTACCTGCCCTTAAAACTTTAGATGATCAAAAGGGCTTGGCACATGTGACTTAAAAAATGTATGATAGTGGTAGTGGTTAAGCCTTTGAGTTATCCCATGATCAGGATTTGGATTAGGCTTAGTAATATGAAGGGGAAAGAGACCGTTGAGCAAATCACTCATCCAACTAGTCTCATATGGCCAACATAAAGTGGCCATAAAATAGGAATCACCGTCGATCATTTCAAGCTAGGTAGGATTGAATGCCTATTGAAAACAATATTCTGAGTTGCGAAACTCGAAAAATCGATTTCAAGGTCTACAACATCCAAAGATTCATTGGTTGGATTTAAGAGTTGGTTATAAATGGGGAAGGATTAACGCCCCTATGACACCCGAAATCGGCACCCACTAACTATGTCTTGCTTTAATTTGTGCTTAATTAGTTCCATTTAGTCATTATTTAGATATAATTCTCTTTCTATGAATGAAGTTTTGGTGGAAAATGTAAATATGAGTTTTAAAGCAGATTTATATCACCTGCATGCCACGAAGGTATAAGGAGCATAGGGATTTTAGGAAAATATTTTTCAGATTAAATTTTGAACATTAGGATATTCCGTATTAGGCACTAGAGGGATACTAACATGGAACATTGCCTTGTAAAAGTTTTTTGAAAAAAAAATTTAAATATTAATGCACAATAGTCACTACAAAATGGAAACGTAGTAGTAAGACAAAAAAGAATATAATAATATCATAAACAAAAGATCATGAACAAAAGAGCATAAAAATGAAAGATGATTGGAATGTATTTCGTAATTATTCTTCAATTATTGAAGAATAATCAGGATGGCAATTTAGAGACTTGTCTGGATTCGATGGTAATTTTTAGAACAAAAAAGATTTTAATCAAAACAATCCAGAGCATCTGGAAGAAAAAAAATTTTTGGATTTTTTTGGTAAAAGCAAGGTTGAAGCATCCCCTCGGAAAGGCAAGGTTAGAGTATCTCCAAAGATAAAGTTATGAAAATAATTAGGAATAAAGAGAAATTTTTATTTTTAATAGAAAATAGGATTAGAGTATTCACTCAGAGTAGTGGGGTTGTATCCCCAAAGATGAAAATTTTTGTGATTTAAGAAAATAATTAAGAATCTTGAATAAATCCAAAAGTGAAAATTTAGGTTTTTTTTAGTGAAAAAGGGGGTTAGGTATCCCCTCGGAGTAGTGGGGTTGGAGTGTCTCCAAAGATGAAAATTTTTTATGTTTTAAAAGAAAAGTTTTTTTAAAAAAAAAAAGGTTTTAAAAATAGAAAACCAAATATTTGTATAAAATATATTTTTTTCTTTAACCTTAATCTAGTCTATAGGTTTTGTATAGTAGGAATATGATGCACTTTGAAATGTCTGAATGTTTCTATAAAGGTATTTCAAAAATTAGGTTAATAACAGGGGACAGCATCATGTTATCTCTTTTCCCTAATTTATTTCAACTGCATTCGAAGGCTTCATAGGGTAAATGAGGTATCATTGGAAAGATGACTCAATGAGGACAAACGCAAAAATATTTTAAAAATCTTAGAGAATCATCTTCTAGGCAGAGTTAATTTTTGGAATTAGGCTGTTTTGATACTAGCAGCATGTATGAAGGAAAAGGCATGATGCATTTTGAAAAATCATTTTTGGCTTACTTGGAATTGTTAAATTGAAAACAATACCTTTTTAAAAAGGAATTTCATAAACTCTTTAGAAGAAATACTTAAAAATTTCAAAGAAGTCATTTGATGGGCCCAAATAGCCCAAACAGAGTATAGCACACGAGTCCTAGGGGTTTTGGATAGCAAAGGTTCAAAAAAAATCATAACTCCCTCATCCAGAATGATCCAAAGGCGAATAAGAAATCGTTGGAAAGGTATTTCTATGCCTTTTAACGAAAAAATATAAAAAATTCTAGAAAAGTCATTTATGGTTTGAAAATAGTTTTTCAAATTTGGACTACAGTGCTGCTAAAGCAAAAATAAGAGAGTTATTTAGTATTTTCAATTTTTTAAAGGATAGACTCGAGTCTAGGACATTTGAACATCCATGACAGAAAGGGACAAGTAACATAGGCATCATGGATTCATTCCACAATCTCGAAATAGTTTGGGATGATGAAACAACCTCTTGACCATGTCTCTAAAGAGGGTATTGGATTCAAGATCAAGGCTTGATATATCTATCAAATAAAAGGGTTATTTTTATTTTTTTAAAAAAAAAACATCTTTGAACTTGTTTTACCATGAATCCAAGTTTGAAGTATTTAGTTTGGCCCCAAGGTTGAAGACTAATTTTATGAAACTTTAAGTCCATGCTATTCTCTATCTATTGGAGGTAGCATGAACGTAACTTAGGGAATTTTTTTGAAAAATAGATTTTTAGCAAGCAAGCAAGCATTTTGACAAACAAGTCATAAGTGAAATGCAACATACATTGCAATGAACATGAACAAACACATTCAAGCAAGCAAAGGTGATATTTTAACAATGGAAGAGGCAATAAAATGTAGGATTATGACAAGAAAATGCATGAAGATGCTTAAGATGAACATGTTTGAACAAATTTTATTAGAATCTTAAAAATAAAGGTCATTTTCACTTCATGAAACCTATCAAAATGCAAGAGAAGGCATGAACATACATAAGACGTGTTAAGGTGAACATTTAAATATGAGATGAATATGTTAATATGAAAGGAACATGGCAAGAAATATATGAGCAGAGGCTGTTATGATGATGAAAATGAAGCATGCCATGTTTGCATATCCAAACAATAAGGTATCAAGAGGGTCATCAAGATCCTAAGACTAACACAACCAAGGCAACAATAATGCTTGAAGGTGGTCATGGAACCATGAAAGGCTCACTCAAATGATGCAGATGATAAAAATAGAAAATAATGGAACAATGTAGAGATAATATACCGAAAAAGCTTGAACTATCATCTCTAATTAAGGCAATGACCTTAAGCTTAGTTCTTTCCCTCTGTTTGGTATTATTTAGCAAGAAAAAGCCTTCTAGTAATATTGTTGATGGTGAGGTGTTTCAAGGATGAAAGTGTGTCAAATGTTGAGTTTGTAGAGGTTTTCTGGTGGTGGTTTAGGGAATTAATAGAATAAAGCATAAAGGTCAATGGAACAATGCTTTTAGGAGAGTTTTGGGACTAGAGATTGCTAGAAGATTTTTTAGAGGTGGTTCGAAGAGAGTCCTCTTACTAAGCCAGCTTTGGTCCCTATTTAAATTCAATGCTCAGCCAATGCTTTTAGGAGGCAAAGCAAGGGCATCTTTGATCTTTCATGCATGTACTAGGCGAAAATTCTAGGTACTATGCTCAGCTAGTCTTATTTTCATTGGTTTTGCCATGTAGAGTGTTGTTAAATTTATACCACGCAAGTGCATGTATCATAATAAGTAATACAGTAATGAATAGAGTATTGTTCCCATGAAGAATTGTACTAAATCTGCTAAGTACTAAAATTAACACAATTTAATCTTATTCAAACAAATAATTAAAAGATATTAATTAAAATTAAAATTAAACTAACTTAACTAAATAGCAAAGAAATTTAAATGAAATTTAATTAATCAATAATAAAACCCTAGAATTACAATTTCTCTCAACACTTTATTTGAATTTGTTTTACCTTTTTAACTTGAGTAATGATATTGAGTTGTTAACCTAGAGTTCTAATTTATTTATAAGTTCATTAAGGTTACCAAATCAATCTAATTGGTGGCCAAGCAACTAGAAGAATTAAGAATAAGATTATACAAAAAACTCAATTAACACTAAATCAAGAAAAAAATAAAATAATTCAAACTACATGTTAAGTTCATTGTAATCCTAGAAAATTAAATTTAGCACATATTGATTAAATAAAACACAAAACAATGAAGTTTCACTATCATAAATGTTACAATAAAGATAAAAAGATGAAGAGAAAAGAGAAAACTGAGAATTGTTAAATCTTAATCTTCAAAATCTTTGATCTTTCTCCCATTGCAAAATCTTAATAGCTTATATTCTTCTTTAAAACTAATAGCTATAAAGTATCTAGGAATGCCTTCAAAACCTAAACATAAGAATCCTATTTATAGGCAAAACCTTAAAATGAGGAGACTTGATTTGCAAGTAACTTGAGCATGTATTTTTGAGAATTTTCAAACTTGGAATCACCTTGCTTTCTTGAGTCCACTTTCTTTATTCATTATGTTGTTATATTTTTGGAAGCTCCTTAGGGTTTTGACCTACAAAAATATGAAAATTATTTAAATAACTAAGTAATTAAAATATAAGGAAAGTAAATAACACTCAATTAAAAACTACTAAAAATAAAGAAAATGTTACTAAATTAAAAACTACTAAATATTTATTACATTTAAATAAAAATCTCTAAGGCCTATCTGATTTAATATGCATAATGAGACTATATAACTCTATTTTATAGAGTTATTATAGACTGGTGGTGCAAAAAGGCTAAAATAGCCTATAACTAGAGAAAAGTTAGCCATGCCCTTTGATAAACCATAGATTTTATGAGAATGTCCCTTGTCATTAACTATTTGGGCTTTAAAAAAAAATCCAATCACAAGCCCATAACTGAGCCTTGGTATGAATAATGATGATTTTTGTTGCAAAAATCATATTTGAATCAGATCTTCAAGGGCTAAAAAGGTGAAACTAGGCAAAATTGCCTTGGTGTATCGATACAAAACATTCTGTATCGATACACAAGGTAATTTTTGCACATGGGTATCGATATAATTAGGTGTGTATCGATACTAAGAGTGAAAAATTATTTCTAGTCTCATGACTTGAAGGCCTGTATCGATACTTACATGGATTTGTATCAATTTCTCATGCTTGTGTATAGATACATTTTGCCAAAAATCACAACTTTAGCTATTACAAAGGTTTATATCGATACAAACATGTCAAGTATCGATACCACACTTTACGTATCGATAACAAACCCTCTTGTATCGATACTACATGTGAAAATTCAAAATTTTGGCGATGTAAAGGCCTTGTATGAATACTTATGCACCAATATAACTTGTACGCACCTTAGGATTTTTGAATACCTTACGTTGGTCATAAATAGTGAGAAATTGACCTATGTACTCATCTGAATGACTCCACTAACACCTTGAATAATGACCTTTAATGCTTAATTTTTACATTTTCTTTACTATGACCTGTAGGCATTTCTGACCTTCATCCAAAATTTTTTCCTTCTAGCACTGTGTCACTAAATAATGCCTGAGGACACGACACCTGGCAATTGTCCCTAATTCATTTTATTATTTTCTGATTTTATCATCTTTCAATTAAGTCCTAGGATGCCAAAAGTTGGCCCAGACAAAATGAGATGTCTACAAATGTAATAGTGTTTTTAGTTCAAAATTGAAAAAAATAATTAAAATAAATGGAGAACAATTTGGCAAAAGAACCTTTCCCCCTTTGGTTGAATATCCTTCTCTATTCGTAGGGAAAGCCTTCTCTTTGTATGATCTCTTAAGAAATAGAAAGGTTTTCTAAAAGCTTTTCCATGATAGTTTTAACTAGAAATCTTGTTTTTCGTTATACTTTCTACTTCATTTCTTGGTTGATTTTTATTCTTTCCCTTCTTTGAGCTTAAGCATTTTAAGCTCGCATAGGTGATTTAGGTTATGCTTATAATGCAACAGCCATTCTTAAAGGCCAAACTTTGGGTTATGATTCAAATCTCCATGTTTTTCTTGTTAATCCTTTTTAAAAGCTTCATAAAATCCAATTTTGAGTATAAGTTGATTTTAGTGTTTTTTTTTTTTTTAGTAATTTCCAACCTTGTTAAATTTCCTCTATGTTGGTGTGTAATGTTTTATGCTGTTATTTCATATCATTCTTTTATATTTCACCCAATGCATGCATGTATTTGTTCCATTTTATGCTATATAATGAACATTTTGTTGTTTTTTTTTATATATTATCTTTATATGGTTTGATTATGGATATTGGTTGCAAGTGAATTTTTTTTTTTTTTGCCTATGGATGTTGATTTGGTAGCATGATTTTCACATTTGAAGCCATGAATGATTTTATTTTAGCATAAAAATATTTTGGGTGTTTTTTTGGAGTTGGCTAAATATTATGGGTCTTATAGAAAATTTCCCCTTTTTTTAGGCCATTCTGTACTTGTGTAAATAACGAGGGAACCAATTTATAATTTTTTTCCATTCTTTTTATGCCCATTGCAGAGTGTTTATGAGGATAGCCTAAACTTTAGGGGCCAATTTATAATTTTCCCATAATTTTCAAACTTATTTTTAGGCTATTTCCTTTATGGCCAAACCTATAGTGGGTATTAGCTATTCTCCCATAATTTAGACATTCATTTATAGGCATTTTATGGAATAGCTAAATGTGTAGCAATTTTTGTAAGTCAAAATACATTTCTAAGGTCATTTTAGCAATATATGTCATATTAGGGCCGTTTAGGTTATTTTGGCATGAAATTATCCACTAAGGGTATGTTGTCACTTTACCCTAAAACTTAGTCCCTAGGATCACATAGGAATTTTCATATCAACATATGGTTATTAGGGTTAGTAATTTTTATGGTAAAACCAAGTCCTTAGGATTAATGTTGGCATTTTTCACATTGATACATGCTTCAGAGGGTCTATTTTGTAATTGTGCGTTAAACTAAGTTTCTAAGGTCATTTTGGCATTTCCATATCAATGTACGTTTGTTAAGGTCACTTAGATGACTTTGTACCAAATCTGAATCTTTTAGGATGAGTTTTGAATAAAGTCGAGGCAATATTCCAAAAGTAAAATGGTCTATAGATTTCTTCCAGTATATGAAAGGGTTCTCATCAATTACTTTAATGATGGAATACTATCTTCAAATAAGTAAATCGAAATTTTGTTAATTAAGTAGAACATATTTGGAAAAAAGTGGAGGCAATATTCTAGAAGTAAAATAGTCTATAGATTTCTTCTAGTATATGGAAGGGTTTTCATTAATTATTTTAACGATGGAATACTCTCTTCAAATAAGTAAATCAAAATTTTACCTAGTTTTCTGTGAAATAGAACTTTCTTGTTCCTCTAGGCTTTTTAGAGGGATACAAAAAATATTTTGTTTTCAAAGTCAAAAAATCCTATTTACTCTAAAATGAAATAATAATATTAGTAATATTTTTTAATACAGGGATTATTTTCAAATACCAAAAAATAGAACTAACTTAAATTGAGATTTAGGGTTACATGTAATTAAGAGGTGTGGATTTATGAGGGTTATAGGGTGGTCATCCCTTCCCCATGCTCAACCAACTCCCCAGCCCTTTTCATGCGATCTCTAGTTATCACATAAACTTGAAGTCCGGTTTCAAGGGTTTGGTAACCTTTGAAGAACGAACTCTAATAGGTCATTTCATAATGACCGTTTAGGTTTAAATTAGGCGTGTGATACAGTTTGATGACTTAGTCTCGATTCAAAACCAATATTTACTTTATCCAAGTTTGATGCATCGGGTTCATGCTTAGCACATTAAGACACAAAATTTATAGTTAAAATCTATAACATATTTAACCTAGAAAATAGTTTTAAAGAAATAGCCCTAAAAATTAGACTAAAAATGAAAATGTCAAGCATCTAATCATCTTAGTTTACTTAAGACACATTATGACCTTAATCCAGGTTGATTAAAACCTTTTTAATCTATTGCTTAGACAATTTAAATGTGATTAAAATCATGTTATCCATTTTACCGAAAAACATTTTTTTCAAAATTTTAAACTAATTGAAACTTGCCAAATCAACACAAAAATCAACTAGTTTGGTTATCACCAAGAACCAATATACCGTTAGGCTTTGATTCCATTATTGAGAAATTCGGCCTCATGCATATCGATATAAGCATAATTAAAACATAAAAGGCAACAGAAGAAATAAATGACGAAGTAGTTAGAATCCCTTAGGATCTTTAGGTTATGACTTGCTTGTGGTTATAGAAGTTCTAAAATTTTTTCATACATCATAATCGAAGATCATTCCTATCAACGACTAATTTTGTGAAGTTAATGGAAGGCTTAGAAAAGGATTCCAATATAAAAGATTGATGTATTTTCTAAATAAAATTTTATTAACGTTAAAAGTAAGTGAGTACTTTAGAATTACTCTCGAATGTCCAAAAGGATTCTAAAATTTTTTCAATATTTAGAACATTTGGATAAAGCCTAATAATGTTAAGGCAAGAGAATTTTTTTGAATTAGGATGCTAGAAAGGATTCTCTTTTTTTCCCTAAAAATTTAAATTAAATAATTATGATAAGAGTGCCTTTTCAAGATAATAAATGATTTTTCTTGAATATTCTTGGGGTGAAAAATTTCTTTTCGAAATTTAATGTTATTCTTAGGATAGGCATCATGAGGGAGCTGATCATTCTTCGCACATAATCGAATTTTGAGTCTGATTTTAAAATGTATACCAAAACTTAATTTTAGGATATCTTAGTCGAGCTTATGATTATTTTAAAAAAGATGAAGTCATGTAAGTAACTAATCACTTCTAATAAAAATATTAGTGCCCAATCTAATTTTTGTCTAACGGTTGGATTTTCGAATTTTCACATTACAACATTAAAAATGATAGAAAAAAAGATTTAAATAAATAATTAAAAATTTTAAAATAAAAATATTTATTGAAAATGCACCACCGTCCAAATCCAATTCTCAACTGATCCTTGTCCATTTGATGGCAACGGAAGGGATCCAAAATGATTCAAAATTGCATCGTACCAATGAACCAAAAAAATAATACATCGTACGGGAAGGAATGTAATCCATATAAAGCCGTACTAAAGAGTCAAGTTGATAGATGAATTTGACATGTCAACTACATATGCTACATACAATTTCAATGTGAATCAATTGTTGCTATCGTTTTTGCTGTGTTGGATGCAGTGTTTTGATGAGTCCATATACAGATTCGCCGTATGGAAATTGGAATGGGCAAAGCTGCAGCCTAGTGCCGTGATTCCGTGGATGGCAGCCTCTATTTTAACCATAGAATATTTTCGAGCTTTACTTTACCTTAACCTTGCGTTTCTTTTTCCACTTTGATTCTGTAAGCCTGGATTGCGTACCAATGCAATAGAAGACAGTGATGCTTTTTAGGTTTGGAAGAATAACACGTTCCATACATACATCGTCTTCCAAACGTCATTGTTTTTGAGTAAGTCATTGATTGCTAAGGTCAATTACCAGCATATTGGTGCAGCATTTTGTCGGGAATTTTAGCCAACAGCCCAAGAGCAAATCTCATGTGCACGCTAGCTGGTTAGACAGCATTTGACATGGTCGCCCATAATTATTTATATGTTTTTATATATTTGTTATCGTGAGCACTTAAATCTTAACTATTGAAATTAAAAATTTAATATTTTATCATTATATCAAGTTTTTTCTTTTTTATAATTATTAATATTTTTATCTAAATCAAAAATAGCAAAATAACTATACTTCCTCAAATATTTTAGATATTGAAGTCTTCGTTCTTTTATTATTGTATCCAAATTAAGCCACAAAACACAATTTTTGTTTAATTGAAATTTTTAGCTGTCCTGATGAGAAGCACTAGAATTCATTATTCTTATCTGTTCAAGCAACTACACCACCATTCCGTTCGCTTTCCTGCCTCAGTTCCACGTAGCACATACGTTGCAAAGTATGGATTCTATAAATACTGATGTGACATGCGCATAGTTTTCTTGCTTTGGTCATACGGCAAATAACAGCCACACATAGGTCAAAGAATCAGGAAAATTCTAAGGTCAGATTTTTACTATGCGTTACTCGTAAGCTTAAAACAGTATAAACCTTTGGATGCAAAATTTTTAATCTCAGCGGTTGCTTAAAAAAATATATATATAGTTCACAGGTTCACCGGGTAGAGAGAATTATAAAAAAGTGATATGAGGTGATAATATTTACAAACAGGTGAAAGCAGAAAAAATTATTTTAAAAAATTATTAAAATTATTAATAAAGAGGTTATAATTACAATTTAATCATACTTTTACTTAGTACGAGAATCGATTTTCTCATATATAAACTATATATATAAAAATATATAAATTATAAATATAAATTATATATATTAAAAATAGTATTTAGAAATAATAAAATATATAAAAATATTTTTTTATTAAATCTTGAATTACTACTAATAACAAAAAAATAAAAACATATTTTTTATTAAATTTTAAAATATCATTTACAAATAATAAAAAATAAAAATTATTTTATATTAAATACTAAATTACCGTTTACAAATAATGAAAAATAAAAATAGATTTTATATTAAATCTTAAATTAATATATATTATAAGCTATATGTAATATATTATATGATATATATTATATATAATATATTATAATATTATATATGTTGGGGATCGACTCTCTTCGTAAGGGAATTGATCTCTTACAAACTATATATAATATATATAATTATACATATTACATATTAATTATATATATATTAAAAATATTTATTAAATCTCGAATTATAAAACAATCTTGAATTATATTAAATAATGGATTAATATAA
>JBBYHM010160019.1:0-35864 GCA_038381775.1 Adansonia rubrostipa
TTTTATTTATAAAAAATTATTTAATTATAATTTCTTTATATTTATTTTTAGTATTAAATTTGGGTTCGGGTTCAGGTCGAGCTCAGGTTCGGGTTTTTTCAGGTTCGGATTCTTTTGGGCTCGGGTCATTCGGGTTCAGGCTATTTCTGGTTTGGGCCATTCGGGTTCGGGCTGTTGACTTTTTGGTCAAATTTGGTTCGGTTCGAGTTCGAGCTCGGGTTTTTTCGAACAAATTTTTGGGTTCGGGTTTATTTTGCCACCTCTAGAAGCAACGACAGCCGGATAGGTGAGACAAAACAAAGCCACCATGCCATGTTTGATATGGGTACTCTACTAAAGTCTATTGTCAACTAGACAAGAAGTTTCTTATTTGGTTTAATTAAGAATGCAACAGTGCCTTCAATGGTATGAGTTGGAAGTGAAATTAATTCAGGAGATACTATAATACAATATAAACTGTAGATTAAGGAGAGAAATAGGGTAAAATAAGATAAGTGGATTGGTAAGAAAATGTCATCCTATCCTACTTTCGTGCGTGGAAAGAACTAAGAGCATGATATATTGTTTTTTCATCCATACGATGTTTCGTCTATATAAGATTAAATGCAAATGAGAATGATTTTTTCAACAAAATTACCCTTCTCTATGCAAATCCTATACATTCATGGAGAGCCATGAGCGATATAATTTCTCAACTAATTAAACAACTGTATTTTTTTCCTATAAAAGAATTGAGAAATGCCTCCAAAATTTTATTTACTCAAGCAACATCTAACAAAAGATTTATATGTATAAAATAACTAAGGCAACCCTATTTAAAAAAAAATGAAAAAAGAAAACTTAAACTATGCCATATGAATAAAGTATCATATTAATCCAATGAACTAACATATACTTCATCTGCTATATACTTATCTATATTATTCTTTCCATGATTTCATAAAATTTATTATGTAAAAGAATTAAACAACAAGAAAAAAAATACTTCATCTGCTGCAAATGTGAGTAATATACTTGTCGAAAACTATTAGTCTAAGTGTCAAGATTCAATTCACTCTTTTTTGTAATTATTTTCTAGTTTTGTTCACTTTTTTAGTTCATTGGCTATTGTCTAGAAAAAGACAAAAACAAGAAAGACGTACAAAATTGTAAATTTTTTTGTCTAGATTTCTAATTTTTAAATATCTTTTAGATTTTATCAATGGAGTCAAAAATAAAACACCAAAACCATCTTTCCTTGTCTAAAATCTCTTTTTTTTTAATTTATTTATTTTAAATGTTTATGTAGCAGAGCTATATCAAAGAAGGCAAGATAATATATATATATATTTTAAAAAGAGTAATAAACCTTGATAGCATATATTTACAAAAAAGAAAAATATATGTACCAAAAAAATATATTTACAAAAAAGAAAAGAAAAAAGGCAAGCAGATTAGCGCAGTAAGAAAAGAAAAAGAAATTTGAATTTTTCCCAAGAAAAACAAAGAAAAAGAAAATATTGGGAAAGAAAGTAAAAGGAAGAAGACAAAGGAAACATGTGCCACTTTGGGCTCGCCAATTAGACAACAACATTTGGCACTCTACAATTGGCTCAAGTATGTAAACTTTAAGTTTAAAATAGGGATTGAGAAAATACCTATCATCCAATCCCATGGGATTAAATATAATCCTTCCCTTTTTGAAAGGATTAAGTCATCCTATATTAGGAGAATAAGTCATCCTATTTGCAATGCGATCCTCCATTTTAAGTGTACATAGAATAACATGATTTTCATTATATCTTGTCCATTATTTGTTCATTAAATGCACCTTAAATACTTGATACAATATAAATAAGAAATACAAGTAGCACAACAAAAAAATTTCATTTCTTATTGTATTGTTAGCTCAAAACAAGCAATTCAAATAAAAATAGCATTTAGGTTAAGAAGCTTTAAAGAAAGTAACTTGAAACTTTTACCTCAGCAAATACTGCAATAATTTAGGAAGGTAATGATGGTCGGGACCTAAAACTTCATTATCTGACCTGTACACACATTAGATACATTGTTTGATAGTGGGCAGTAACAGGATATCGAGGCACAAACGAACTACTGAGCTGAGATTGTCGGTAATGTGCCCACCCTCTTCACTAGAGGAGGCACGTGTAACTTGAAAATATTATGATACGAAAAGTAATGTAATTCTTGATGAGGGAATGTCCTCTTGACCGAGACTCTTCTTTTACAACTCAGGAGAGTGACTGTTGGATGAATCACTCATCCAATCAGTCTGGATTGGTCACCATAAAATGGTCAACGCTTAGAGTCGTCATCGATCGTTTGGGTTAGGCATGATCGAATGCTTATTGAAATTGATATTTTGAGTTGTAAAACTCAAGGCGTTGATTCCGTGATCCGCGTGATCTAAAGATTCATCGGTTTGGTTTGAGAGTTGGTTACGTGCAATGAAGTATGAACTTCCCCACGATGCTCAAAATCGATACCTAACTAGTCATATCTTAACTTGGTTCGATTTCCTTAGTCTTGACTTGTCATTATTTCAATATTATCCCTTTTCTAATGCTTGAATTTGTTTAAAATAAAATTGGGTTTTAGATAAAAATTTGAATGTCTTACGTGCCCTAGTGAAATGGGGAACATAGGAATTTTGACTAAAATATTTTTTGAATTAGTTTTTAAAAATCAGATATTCCATATCAAGCACTGGATAGCTACCGACATAGAATATTGCTTTATAATTTATTTTGAAAATGATTTTGAAAACATGGATGCAAGATGATCATCACAAAGGAAATGTCTTAGTAAGATGATAACATGAGATAATATCACATAAAATAAATCACACAAAACAATAAAAAAGAAAGGAGGATGATTAGAATGTATCTTGTAATTATCATCGGTTATTTAGAAACAACCAAGTTAATGATTTTGATACTTGTTTGGATCCATTGTTTTGCTTGAGGCCCAAAAACCGAGTTTGAATTTACGCAATTTGAAGAAGGTCCGAAAGGGAAAAAATTTAAGTTTTGACAATTTTTGAAAAGCAAGGTTGGAGTATCCCTATAGATGAAAATTTTAATGATTTTTAGAGTAACAAGCTTAAAAGACTTAGCTTAATGAAGGTTCAGTCATTTCCTGACAAAATGGCATTTTCAACAATTTTTGACAAAATTGATAATTTTTTTATTTATAAATGGAAAATTTGACAAAATAAGAGAAGTGGATTTTGAAAAAGGTTGGTGCCTTGATCTAAGCCTATGAGGTTGATGCACATATATGGCTCAACGGGGTTAATCGGGATCACTTAGAGACATTCAAATGCTTTAGAGTAAGGGTTCAAAAATATCAATTCATTTTAACTAATGCTAAAAACAGGGGATAGCATCAAGCTATCACTATTTTTGATTTGATTTTGGGCAAATTTGAAGGTTTCAAGGGTCAAGTGAGGTGCCATTAAAAGGTGACTCGATAAGAGTTAATGTAAAAATATTCCAAAAAATCCAAAAATATAGCTTTCTAGGCAAAAATAATTTTTTAAGTTGGGTCAAATGTAACGCTGACATCACGTGTAAGGGAAAGGGTGTAGCAAACTTTAAAAAATTATTCTTGACTCATACAATATCGTTAAATCACAAACGATACTTTTCCATAAAAGGAATTTCATGAAATCTTTAGGAAAAATATTTTAGAAATTCAAAAAAATCATTCGATGGGCCAAAATGGCCCAAATAGAATGCAAATTATTGATTCCAAGGGTTTTAAGTAGCCTCAATTCAAAAAATTACAACTCCCTCATTCAAAATGATCTGAGGGGAAATGAGATGCTTTTTTGATGCCCTTTCAGGAAAAAATATCATAAAATTCATGAAAAATGGTTTAAGGTTTAAAAATGATTTTTCAAGTTATGACTATAGTATTATTAGGGGAAAAATAAGGGAGTGGTCATTTTTTTGTGTTTCTTAGGACTGAACTCGAGCCATGGACATCCGAACATCCTTGGCACAAAGGAATGAATGACATGGGCTTCACAAGCTCATTTGCATCTTGAAGTAGTTTTGTGATGATGAAATAACTTATTGACCATGTCACAAACACAAAGATTCTAGGTAAAAAGATTAAAGCGCAAAGAACTTTGAACAGTAAAAGAAGCATTTTATTTTAAAAAACAGAACATTTAACCCCAATAAACATTGAATCCAAACATGAAAAACTTGATTTTTCTCCAAGATTGGAAGACCAATAATGGAAAAACTTAAGCTCATGTTATTCCTCATTTATTAAGGTTAACATAGGCTTAACTTGGGGGTCTTAGGAAAACAGATTTTTGGGAAGCAATAAACAAACATTTTGACAAACATGTAATGAGCTAAATATGATATTCATGACAATAAACATGAAAAGCACATTCAAGTAAGCAAACAAGATGTTTGGACATGGAAAATAATGATAACATGTAAAGAGATGAGCATGAAAACGCATAAATGTATTAGCTGAATGGATGGCATCAAGAAATATGCCATGAAAATTATATAAACATACTTAAACAAAGAAGAACAACCTGCTGGAATTTCATGACAGCATCAAAATACATTTTCAAGATGAACCAAGCATATAAGAATGAGGAAACATGATGGAGGAGTCAATAAAAGATGAAAAATCCTAAGTCTACCACATCCAAGGCTACAAGATGCATGAAAATCCTAACATAAGGTCATGTTACATGTTGAGGCTCATTAAAATGATGAAAATACAAAAAGACAAATAGATGAAGAAAGAAAAGATAAGAAATAAACATTAAAGTTTTAAAAACCTTATTGGTAATGTTGAGTAGAAAAGGTTTTGAACTTGTAACTCACTTTCTTTCCTTCTCTGGCTATGATGTTAGCAAGAAAATTTGGCTAAGAATAAGCTTGAAGGTTGTTATATCAATAGAGGCATGTATTTTAAGGAATGGCAATGGTTGTGGAGGGTTTTAATAGGGTTTCTAGAGGGGTTGAGGAGGAGCTATGGGAATCAAAATTTTTTTAAGTGCAATGGTTGATGTAAAATGTGTGTAAAGGTCCTTTTAGCTAAGCTCATAATCTTATATAGGATTCAATCTCTGCCATCAAAAACCTAGTAAATATGGGGTATTTAGGACATTTGAAGGGTATCATATGGTGAGTCATTTTACCAAAGTGCAAGTTTTTAGCATTTTATTGCTTGTTGTAGATCCTTGATAGTAGAAACAAACAATGGATTAGCTAATACAATGAGCAAGGTCAAGTTTTCCCCTTATTAATCTACATTATAGCATGAAATGCCAGTGTAACAAGCTAATACAATGAGCAAGGTCAAGTTCATATAATTTTTAGGAAATTATGTTTGAGATTGGATTTTTTTAGGCCAAAGGTTATGACCAAATTCATGCAGTGAAAAGATGTGAAAATGGCATAAAGCAGGCAAATTTTGCCTTATGGTATCAATACCAGAGATTTTGTATTAATACATAAGGCAAACTTTGCCTTTAAGTATCGATACAAAAAGGCCATGTATCGATACCAAGCACAAAATTTTCCCAAGTATCGATACTTCATAACCTGTATTGATACCACTTGACCAAAAATCACAATTTTGGCTTTAACATAACCTGGTATCGATAACAAAACCTCCTGTATTGATACCACAATAATTGTATAGATACATGAACTTCTTGTATCGATAGCAAAAGTGTTTTTTTTGGATTTTAATGATATGAAAGCCTTGTATCAATGCCTAAAAGCCATATATTGATTCCCACTCATGAAATTATGGATTTTATGCATTTTTAGCTCCTCGGACACCTTACTTCAGCTAGAAATAATGGAAAATAAACTCGTGCTTATCCAAATAGACCCAATGATGCCTTGAATAATGACCTTTAATGCCTAGGATGTTTTTTTTTTGGCTATTAATGAGTATCAGCAACAAGGCAAAGATCGATAGACATAATTTTGTCCAGGGCATGCTTGATGCTACCTTATGTTCCTACAATGATAATACTAAAATTAATATAATGCTGGGATAAAACATAATTTTGGTCGTGGTTCCAATTCTTGCAAAACGTTAAATTCAAATTCTTGGATGAAAAACGTAGGCTAAGATCCTCGGCTCGACCTATCCCTATGTTCAATTTAAAGATGATAGAATGCCAATACACTGAATCATGGCTAGTAACATTGAACTTTGAAAAGATTTTTGACAGATTTTAGATGAAATACTTAGACTATGATCCTAGGCTTAGCCTATCCCTAGATTCGACTTAAAAATGATAGAATGCCATGCCAAATCATAGCCAGCAACAATGGAATTTGAAAAGATTTTTTCATAGGTTTTGGATGAAAGACCTAGACTGCAATCCTAGGCATGACTTATAACTAGATTTAACTTAAAAATGATAGAATGCCAATGTGTTAAATTAGGCCAGCAATATTGGACTTTAAAAAGATTTTTGAATAAATTTTGGAAAAAAAACCTTCACTATGATAGTAAGCTCGACCTATCCCTAGGTTTGACTTAAAAAGATTGAATGCTAATGCGTCAAATCATGGCTAGCAACATTGGACTATAAAAAGATTTCTTATCAAATTTTAGATGAAAGACCTAGACTACAATCCTAAGTTTGACTTAAAATGATAGAATGCTAATGTGCCAAATCATGGCCAGCAATGTTAATTTGAAAGGATTTTTTACGAAAGGTTTTTTGAAAAGGATTCCTGAAATAGGCGAACTAGCCGAAGCTAACTTATCATTATCACTAGCTTGGACTTTTAATGACACAGGCCAATTAACTAAGACAGACCTAATGGCATCATTGGGTTTTGACTTTTGATGACCTGGGCTAATTAGCCAATATTGACTTTTTGACATCACTAGGCTCTGACTTTACTAATAGAGGCCTAATTAGATAAAACTAGCCTATTAGCATTATTGGGCTTGGCTTTCTTAATGTGATATCTTGGAGAGATAATGTTTTTACCTAAATAACCTTCTGATTTATTGATATTTGATGCTAAAGATTTTCATCAGGAAGTTCTTTGAGGTTTAAAAGATTTTGCTTGATGTGACACTTAAAAATAATGTTAAGTGATGACAATATGAATGCATGATGTAATGATTCAAATGCAACCTTTTTTATGGTATAACTATATGATCATGACATAAGGTTCAATATAGAAATAGACATTGTTAGTTATCTTTTCAACTAAGAGCTCTAATAACCATTTTCATGATGCCACAATTTGAAGTCTTAACTTTGGACTTAATAGGCTTTGAGATCATGACTCTTTTTGGATAAATTGATGTTTGGATAATCATTTTTTTGACTTAGGGTATTGGATGGGCTTTTTGACAAGATAAGAATTTGGGTAACCATGCTTTTTGACTCGGGATGTCTAATGACTTTTTTGACAATTTGAAGATTTGTGCTTCTTGATTTAGGATATGTAATGATCTTTTCTGATAGAGTCAGTTAGTTTTGTTGATAGTTTAAGGACTGGGTGAATGTTGTTTACATGTCTTGACTGGTTCGGTTAGCGTTTGAGTCTTGATAGGAGTTTCGAATAGGGTGTATGAGTTTAGCTTAAGTTTGATGGCTTTTCATTATGGACGGCTCTTGAAAGCCAAGAAAGGTTGACATATGGTCATGACTGGCATGCGTTGAGCGTTACAAGGTTC
The DNA here is from genome assembly GCA_038381775.1 of Adansonia rubrostipa. Lineage (NCBI taxonomy): Eukaryota > Viridiplantae > Streptophyta > Magnoliopsida > Malvales > Malvaceae > Adansonia > Adansonia rubrostipa. The sequence goes on from JBBYHM010160019.1 coordinate 7,699, forward strand.
ATGATCTTGACACTCAAGGTACATATAAAGCTCTCTATGTTTTTTTCATCTTTTTGATGTAATATCAAGAAATTTTTTCATAAATCTTGTTCGATTTATTAGGTATTATCAATTAAATGACAAGCATAATGCAATATAGATGTAATGCCAAAGGGTTAAGAAGAAACAAGATAGTATTTCATTCATGATAAGAAAAATGATACAATTCTATTTATATTTAACCAAAAAAGTGTAATGAAAAGTATGTAAAATGGCAAGAAGGTAATCTTTTAGGCGATTGATGTCTTTGATAATCATGACATGAATGTTTCATCTGACATGAATGTTTCATCTGATGCATCTTGAGATCTTTCCCAAATGAGCAACATGTCTGAGGGACGCCTATATTTAGAAAATCTCTAAGATTTTCTAGTGCCATTTTACAATTGCCCTAGACTTAAGTGTTTTCTCTTTATCTCTCTAAACTTGGGATAGGTTAGGTTTGCTTGAGATTTGTTCTGAGCTGAGGTAAGTTTTGACTTGGTTTAACTACAGTTTCAACTTGGTTTAATCAAGGTAAGATTGAGTTTAATTAAATACAGCTAGGGTTAAGGGAAATTTAACTAAGGTTTTTCTAGCAAGTACTTGGTAGGATCTAATTCAGTTCAATTAAGGTTTGGGTCTGGTCAAGCTTAGTTTTCTTAAATTATCCTTGTAAGTTTTTGACTCAAGTCAGGTTGGCTGCCTAGATGCCATTTACTAGATTTTATTTAGAACCTTTTCTTTTTTTAACTTTTTTAACCTTTTTATTAGACAGGATTCCCTTTTGGGTTTTCATCCTTTAGGCATAGTATTTCTTAACAGAGTCTGAATTAACTGGATTAGGTAAGACATTGCCATTAATTTCTTTTATGATTAGGGCCTTTCCGAAAAAAGCTTGTTTCATGACATAAGGTCCCAATTAAGGGTTCACTTTCCTCTAGCATCTTAATAGATTGAAAGAATTTTGTTGAGTACTAGTTCACCTTCATGAAATAGGTGAGGGCAAATCTTTTTGTCATAGGCCTTAATCATGTGTTTTTGGTACATTTTCCCATAACAGAAGGCTTTCATTTGTTTTTCTTTAATAAGGTTTCGCTGATCATATATATTCCTTACCTATTTGACTTCTTAGAGTTTAGCTTCCAATTAGACTCTTAGGGAGAAGATATCAACTTTGATAGGTAGGACAACTTTCATCTAGTAGATTAGGGAAAATAGGGTGCACCCATAGTCCATACTAAGGTTTAATATGTACAAAGTGAAAGGGTAGCTTTTCATGTTAGTCTTTATAAGCTTGAGCCATTTTCTCAACTATTTTCTTGCTATTCTTTTTAGCTGCCTAATGACCTTATTCATTTTTGGATGATATTGCATCGACTAATGGTGTTGGATTTTAAATTGCGAGCATACTATTTGCATCATGCTATTCTTCAAGTTATGAGCATTATCCATGATGATTTGTTTGGGAAGTCCATATCGATAGATGATGTCCTTCTTCACGAATGTACACATAACTAACTTGGCAATATTGGCCTATAAGGCCGCCTTTACCAATTTGGTGAAATAGTCAATTTGCCACTAGAATGACTTGATGTCTATTGGAGGCCTTAGAGGTGACGGGTCGAATCATATCCATGCCTTACATAAAAAAGGGCCATGGGGTTGTCATGACATGAAGTTGTAATGGTAGGATGCCGATCTTGTCTTCATAGATCTAACATTTGTGACATTTTCAGGTGTAGTTGATATAATCCCTTTTAATAGTTAACCAATAATAGCCCAATCTCATGACTTGTTTTGCCATCCAATTCCTATTATTGTGCATGTTGTAGATCCCCTCATGAACTTCTTTTATAATTCTTTGAGTTGTAATTGATCATAACTTTTCTTGTATAAGATTTCCTTATCTAGAACAAATCCTATAGCCATTCTTCTGATGGTCTTTTTGTCATTTTCTATGGCATGTTCGGGGTACTGTTGATCCCTAATGTGGCTGAGGATGTCATGATAGCATTGTAAACCATCCCTTTTTTCTTTGATGTTTTGATAATGTACAAGGGTTGTATAAATACTTATATGAATAACAGTGACATTTGAATCCTGACTAACTTTGAATCATAGGTTACAAGATGCTAAGGCATCAATTTTCTATTTTTCTTCCTAGAAGATGCCAAAACCTATATCTTCATATTCTTTCTTTAGTTCTGAGATTAGTTTCCCATAATGAATTAGCTTAGGGTTGTAGGTTTGCCATTCCCCTTTAAATTGGTAAATGACTAAAGCTGAATCCCCAAAAGCTCATAAAGTTTTGACATTTCTCTCGTAGCTGCTTGGAGCCCTATGACATAGGCCTCATACTCTGCTATGTTATTGGTGTAGTCAAAGTTCAATCTAACTATGGAAGGATAATGATTCACATCGAGTGAGATCAGTATTACCTCGATCCTGTGTCTCAAAACATTTGACTCTCCATCAAAGTGCATCTTCCAAAAAGGGTTATAACTAGGGGCTTCTTCTCCTTTAGTTATATTCATAAAGCCTTTATTTAGGAAATCAAAGTTCAGTAGCTCATAGTTGCTTATTGCTTAGGCCACCATGAAATTAACTATTATGCTACCTATAATGGCTTGTTGGTTGACATAAATAATGTCATATTTGGAGAGTAAAACTTGCCATCTAGCTAATCTTTCTAATAGTGCAAGGGCTTTGTATAGGTGCCTGATGGGATTAAGCCTTGCAATTAGCCATATGGTGTGATGTAACATGTACTGCGTAAATCTCTAGGTGTTCCAAACAAAAACACAACATAACTTTTCCACTGCAGAGTAGTTGTTCTTATACTCTATGAACTTCTTGCTTAAGTAGTAAATAGCTTGTTCTTTTTTTTCCTGGCTTGTCATGTTGTTCAAGCAAACAACTCATAGATTTGTCAAAAACTAATAAATAGAGGATTAGAAGTTGACTCGAAACTAGTGGTACTAATATTGGTGGGTTTGATAGGTAATGTTTGACCTTGTTAAAGGCTTTTTGAAATTCTTCATTCCATTACCTGTATTCTATCTGCGAAGATGCTAAAAAATCTGGTTGTAATTATTAATGAGGTGGCATATGAATCTGAAGATATAGTTCAATCTCTTTAAAAAGCTTTTCTCCTTTTTTCGAGCATAAGGTGGTGGCATGTTTTAAATAGCCTTGACTTTATCATGGTTAACTTTAATCCATTTTTTACTTACAATGAAGCCTAATAGTTTACCAGATATGACAAGAAAGTACATTTGGCAAGATTTAGTTTTAGTTAGAATTTTTGTAATCATTCAAAAAGCTTCTAAAGGTCAGAGGCATGCTCGTTTTCTCGTGTTGACTTGGTAATCATATCATCCATGTAGAATTCAATCATCCATGTAGAATTCAATCTTCTTATGCATTAGCTCATGGAATTTGTTAGTATGGCCTTTTAATAGGTTGCCTCGAAATTCTTGAGTCTAAAAGGCATGCTTTGGTAATAGAATATCCCCACGTAGCAATGAACATAGTTTTTTCGATATATTCGAATGCCATTTTGATCTGATTATAACTCGAGAATCTATCCCTGAAAGAGAGTAAAGAAATGCTAGCTTTGTTATCAACCAAAGTTTTAATGTGGGGTAAAAAGAAATTATCTTTTGGACTGGCCCAGTTCAAATCCTAATAATCAACAGTCATTCACACTTTACCATCCTTTTAAGAATTAGGACAATTTTGATAACCTATCTTGATATTTGGCTACTTTGCAGAATGTTGCCTTGAATTGTTTCTTAACTTCTTCTTTGATGTTGAAGAGCATTTTTTATTTCATCCTCCTTAGCTTTTGTTGAATCGGTTTATACTTAGGTGTAAGAGAAAGCCTATGGACAACAATACCAGTGTCTAGTCCTAGCATGTCCTAATATGACTGGGCGAATATGTCTTGGTTTTCTTAGAGCAGGCTGATCAGTTTATTTTTGGTAAAAGTTATTATGGAAGTTTCGATTTTAACCTATTTCTAATCCTCTTTAGTTTCTAGATTTATAACTTTAATTGGCTCCTTATAGGGCAAAATTTGTTTTTCTTCATGCTTGACTAATCATAATAGATTTAGTGGCATTGAATTCTCTTGAGAATCTTCGCTGAAATCAACTTTAGTGGTACAAATTAACTATCCAAAAATTGATCTTTGGAGGTTCATTGAAAACATCCATGTCACTTATATTAAAGCACCTGAAAGGGTGAAGAAATAAACAATATAGACAAAAATATGTATAGACAAAGAATTTGAGTAAAAGAGAAGAATAAAGATGGGACACAAGATGATATGATTTATATCAATACAAACATGCGAAGTATCGATACCATAGCTTATAAATCAATATGAACCATCTTGTATTGATACTACATATGAAAATTTGAATTCTTGGCCACGAGAAAGCTTTGTATCAATACTTATGCACCCATGTGACTTGCACATACCTTAGGCTCTTTGAACACCTCACCTTGGTCATAAGTAATGGAAAATATGCTCACCTAAATGACTTCAGACACCTCGAATAATGGCCTTCAATGTCTCATTTTTACATGTTTCTTTAATATGACCAATAAGCATTTCATACCTTCCCCAAAAAAAAAAATTGCTTGGCATCGTGTCACCTAATATTGCCTAGCGAGACTGCACACAATAGTTGTTCCCATTTTTATTTTGTTGATTCTATCATCTTTTAATTACGCCCCAAAATGCCAAAAATTAACTAGAACAAAATGAGGTGTCTACATTGATATTAGGAAATCATTAGTACAAAAATTTATAGCCTAGGACAAGATGTATGATGCTCACAAATTGAACGTTCTTATTTTTAAAACCAAGTTATAGAATTTTGAAGTTAAGATAGAAACTACCTTAAGGTCAATCACCCTTAGGTCAATCGTCCCTAATAGGTGTCCATAAGGTATTTGAACTTTGTCAGGTATGTATCCATAAAGGCCTGCATATTGTCCTTGAGTGCATTGCAATTTTTCATGAGACGCCCTTCTACCCCTTGATGATATTCACATCTAATGCTTGGTTTGTACTATTTTGGGTAAGAAGGTTTCCTAGCTTTTTCCAGGACATGGAGATTATCTGATTTTAGGTAAGTAGATGGAAAAGTTCATTGCAAGAAATAGGTAGAAAGTGATACAACTTTGCTCTTTTTTTTTTCCACTTTGAAAAACTACTTTCTAAATCTAATTGAACATTTGAGCTTTAGATTAGGCAAGCATGTGTGACAAGCTCTAGAAGTTGGGGATGGATCTGCGACATCTGCAAATTGATAAAATGTTAGAGGTGAAGACAAAGTTTGAATGGATCTTCTTATTCTTTCTATCGTTAGGTACCTTTTTTGTAATTCGAGATGATGCACTTGACTTAAAAAACATGGTATAGTTATGTTGGTTAGAGCCTTTAGGTTACCCCTTGATTGAGATCTGAATTAAACATAATAAAATAAAGGGAAGAAAAACTGTCAGGTGAATTGTTCATCCAACTAGGCTTAGGAGGCTACCATAAAGTGGCCATAAATTTAGAGTTGCCACTGATCATTTCAAGCTAGGCAGGATCAGGTGCCTATTGAAAATAATAGTCAAGTTATGAAACTTAAAACATTTATCTAAAGGTCTGCAAAGTCTAGAGATTCGCTGATTGTGTTTAGGAGTTGGTTATGCATGGGGAAGGATTAGCACTCCCACGATGCCTAAAATCAATACCTGCTAACCATGTCTCACTTTGATTTTAGTTTAATCAGTTCCACTTTATCATTATTTTGATATAATACCTTTCATACGTGAATTTTTGTGAAAATTGTAGATTCGGGTCTTAAAAGAAAATTTAGATCACCTAAGTACACCGAATGTGCGGGGACTATAAGGATTTTTGATGAAAATAATTTTTGGATTAAATTTTACAAATTTAAATATTCAATTTCAGGCACTAGAAAGATACTGATGCGAAACATTATCTTTTAATTTTTAAAAATAATTTTTAAAATGCAAATTCGTAATGGTTATTACAAAGGGAAACATTTTAGTAAAATGAAAAAGAATATAATAAAATTGCATAAAAATAAACACATAAGAAAACAAGAAAGGGAAAGGATGATTGAAATGTATCTTGTAATTATCTTCAATTTTTAAGTGATAATCAAAATGATAATTTAGAGATGTATTTATATTCAGTAGTAACTTGGGGGTATAGAAAAAAGAGATTTTGATTAGCAAACTTGAGAATTTCTAGGAGAAAGAATTTGGATTTCGAGTGAAATTTGAAAAGCAAGGTTAAAATATCCCCTTAAAAAGCAAGGGTGGAGTATGCCCAAAGGTGATGGTTTTGGATGTGTTTAAAAATGGTTTTGATTAAAAGACATTAAAAGTTCTGGAAAAAGAGAAAATTCAAATTTTAGGTAAAAAGTAAGGCTAGAGTATTCCCTCAAAAAATGGGGTTAAAATATCTCTAAAAGTGAAAATTTTAGATATGTTTAAAAAAGGTTTGATTAGGAATCCCCAAAGAGGAAAAAAAATTCAAGTTTTAAATGAAAAGCAAAGTTAGAGTATTCCCTTAGACAATCGGGTTAGAGTATCTCCAAAAATTAAAATTTTGATATTTATGGAGAAAAAGAATATTTTAGGGAAAAAAGAATTTTAAGAATAGAAACCGAGAATTTAAATAAAATTATCTTTTTGTTTCAACCTTGATCTGAGTCTAAAGGGTTTGTATTGTACTACATGACTCCATAGGGAATCAATTAGATGCACTTCGAGACATTTGAACGTCTTGGTAAAAGTGGTTAGGAAGAATTTAGAGACATATGAATGCATCAGAGTGAGAACTTAGAAAAATCAGTTCATTTCAATTAATGTTGAAAATAGAGGATAGCATCGCACTATCCTCTTTTTCAAATTTATTCTGGGCAAATTCGAAAATTTTAAGAGCTAACTGATACCATTGGAAAGATGACTCGATAAGGTTTAATGTAAAAATATTCCAAAAATCCTAGAAAATCGCTTTATAGGTGGAATTAATTTTGGAAATTGGGCTTGCTTTGACACTAATAGCATGTACAAGGGAAAGGGCATAATGGATTCTGGAAAATCATCACGGACCCATTTGACATCGTTAAATCACAAACAATACTTTTTTAGAAAAAGAATTTCACAAATTTCCTAGGAAAAATATTTTAAAAAATTTAAAAAAAATTATTTGGTGGGCTGAATGGCCCAAACAGAATGCAGTTTTTTAGTTTCAAGGATTTCAAATAGTAAGGGTTAAAAAAATCATGATTCTCTTATCTACAATAGTTTGGCTGCAAACAAAACATTATTAAAAACCTAATTTAATGTTCTTTCAATGAAAAATATTAAAAAATTCCATAAAAATGTCTTTGGTCTTGAAGTTTTTTTAGAAGGTTGGAATAATGTTGTTGAGCAAAAATTAGGACTTTTTTTTTTGGTATTTTTGGGTTTTAGGACTGTAATCAAGCCTAGGACATTTGAATTTCTATGACAAAAAGAAATGGGTGACATGGGCATCGCGAATTCATTCCACAATCCTAGAATAGCTTGGGATGATTAAATCACCCCTTGATGATGCCATAAATAAGGGCATTAATCTTTCGATCAAGGCCTAAACATTTAAAACAAGGAAAAGGCTACTTATTTTTGACAATAAAACTCATAACTTCATTTAACTATGAATCCAAACATAGATTACTTGAATTATCCCTAAGGTTAGAGGATCAATTATAAGAAAACATTAAATCCATGTTATCCTCCATTTATTAGAGGCAACATAGATTTAAATTGGGTTTGTTTTTTAAATTAGATTTTTGTAATCAACAAGCAAACATTTTGATGAACATGTTAATAACAAAATATGACATGCATGAAGATGAACATAGATGACACATTCAAACAAAAAAATGATGTTTTGGCAAGGAAAAGATGAAAAAATGCAAGGATATTAGTATGAAAGATATGTAAACATATTAACTTCATGAATGACATCAAGAATCATGCTATAAAAATGATATGAACATGTTTAAATAGGAAAAACATGTTGGAATTTTCAAGATGGCATTTTTGTTCCATGAAACCTACCAAGATGCAAGGAAATGCATGAACATGTTTAAGATATGTCAGAGTGAACATTCATGTATGAGTTAAACATATGAAGGTGGATGAAACATGACAAGAAATGCATAAACAGGGATTGTTGTGATAGTGAAAATAAAACATGACATGTTTGACTATCCAAACAATATCAAGACATCAAGAAGATCATTAAAATCCTAAGACTACCACAACCAAGGCCACAATAATACATAAGAATCTTAGAAGGGTCATGATAACATAAAAAAGTCACTAGGATAATGTAAATGATGGAAAATAAGAAAATAAATAGAGCAAGGGGTGAAAATATACCAAAAGCTTTAAGCTTTAGCCTTTTTCTTTGAGCAGCAACTTTAGGTTCACCTTCTTCCTTTTTTAGATGTTAATTAGGAAGAAATTGATGAAAGAGGGCTTTTTAGTTATGGCATTGATGGAAGGGAATTTTGAAAGGAATAATGAGTGGAATGGAAGGTTTTGGAAGGGTTTTTAGTGGTGATTTTAAGGAGCTATGAGAATAGAAAAGGGTTTTTGGTTCTTTAATGGCTGAGGAATATTGAAATAAAGTATGAAAGTAAGTGTTTTCTATTAAGAATATGTGTATTTAGTGTGTAGGGTTCCATGTTGTCTATGTGTATCTCTTAGTTAAGCTAAAGTTAGCATATATTGCCATGAGAATATGAAGGGAAAAAAGGCCAAAAACAAAGGTATTATGGGGTTTTGGTGCATGTACCTCCTGTAGGGATAAAGTACCATGTTCATCTGCCATGCAAACTCGTTAGCTTGATCAGCAAAAATAGTGGATCAAGGTCACTTTATGCAACTGAGCATTGAGGAAAATCAATCTTACCTTTTAGCAACTTGCATAATCTCGTAAAATAACCCCTGTCATGGCTGTTTGGGCCTTAAAATTTTGTTTAAATCCAATCATAAGTCCAAGCTGAGGCCTGGTGTGAATTTTCATGATTTTTGGTGTGAAAACATGTTTAAGTCAGATTTTCAAATCAATGGAGGAAAGGCTTAAAAATGGTTCAAACTGGGTAAAATAACCTTAGTGTATCAATACAAAATACAAAGCATTTTGTATTGATACACAAGGCAAAATTTACCAATGAATATCAACACAATAAAGTTTGTATCGATACCAAGCATAAAAAATATTCCCAGTCTCGACACTTAAGAGATCGATATCAATACCATAAATGCCAATATCAATACTCTTGCTTAGGTATTGATACATTTGGCCAAAAATGATGTTTTAGCTACTGCCAAGGCCTGTATCGTTATAAACATGCTAGGTATCAATATAACACCTTAGGTATCAATACCAAACCTTCATATATTGATTCATGTGAAAATTTAAATTTTTAATGATATAAAAGCTTGGTATCAATACCTATGCACCAATGTGACCTGCATGTACCTTAGGTTCTCTGAATACCTCACATTGGTCAAAAATAATGGGAAATGACCCTTGTTCATCCAAATGACTCCAAGGATGCCCAGAATAATGATCTCTAATACCTTAAATGATGGCCCAGACAAAATAAGGTATCTATAGCTGCCCCTCTTTGGCCATTGCTAAGTGTTAGGAATAGGGCAAAGATAAATAAACACCATGTTATTCAGGCTAGAATGATGTTTCCCAAATACCTATAAAAATTAACATTAATTAATGTTTTACTGTGATGATCACAATATATTGGTGACAATTCCAATGAAAGTCTGAATAGGTTTTGTAAGGTTTAACCTCCCTACTAGGCTTTTGGATTTTTTTTCCTAAGGTTTGACCTCTCTAGATAGGTGCTAGCTAACATGGACTTTAAATTGATAAGTGCACAACTCTTTGTGGGTGGATTGGGATAGACTCGATTAATGCTCGACCCTTTGTAGGTAGATTTGGTTGGTGCCCAACTCTTTGCAGACAGACTCAACTAGTGTCCAACTCATTATGGACAGACTCGATTGATGCCCAGCTCTTTGAAGATAGACTCAATTGGTGTCCAACTTTTTATGGACTAAAGAAGACATGGTGCTTAGCTCTTTGTGGGCTAAAAGGAAAAATTGTTCAGCTTTTTATGGATTAAAAGGAAAAAAGGCATCCAACTCTTTGTAGACTAAAAAGAAATGATGTCTAGCTCTTTGCAGACTAAAAGGAAAAAGGTTTACAGCTCTTCATAGATTAAAAGGAAAAGATGTCCTGCTTTTGACAAAAGACTAAAAATGACAAAAGACATCTAGCTTTTTGTGAACTAAAAAGGAAAAAAAGCATTAAGCTCTTTGTGGAGTAAAGAGGAGAAAAAATACCTCCAACTCTTTATGGATGAAAAGCAAAAAAAAAGGACAATTAGCACCTTATGGACTAAAAGCAAAAAGATGTCTAATCTTTATGGACTCAAGAAGAAAAAAAGCATCCAGCTTTTTATGGATTAAAAGCAAAAAAAAAGGCATCTAGCTCTTTATGGACTAAAGAGGAAAAGAAAGACATCCAGCTTTTTGTGGACTAAAAAGAAAAAAAGATGTCCAGCTCTTTATGAACTAAAGGGAAAAAGGCATCCAGCTTTTTATGGACTAAAAAGGAAAAAGATGGCCAGCTCTTATGGACTAAAAGATGTGAGTTTAGGCACCTTTCTTGGATGGCTTTTTGATTTACGAGCTCATGAGGCTAGAGATTTTTTACTTAGAGCCTTTTGAGGTTTTCCAAAGAAAGAATTTTGTACTTGAGGTTTTTTACTAGTTTAACTTATGTGAGCAGGAGTTTGTACTTGAAGGATGTTAATTGTTGTACGAATGATGCATGAGGATGCAAATGCATGTCTAAGTGATGCAATGGTGATGATTTTAAAGCCTTTTTAGTTGTTTTTCTTCCATAAGTTTAAAAGTGGCCTCTTTGCCCCAGGATTCACTAACCTTGTTCTAGATTTATCGAGCTTTTAAATGTTAAGGTTATTTCTAGAAGGTATAGATGGTCCATGATCATGCAAGAAAGGTCTTGAGCTTGAATGGCTTGTGTTTAGGGACTTTTTGTTGAATTAAGCTTTGTTGTCAGAATTAACCATGCAAGTGCACCTATCGCAACAAATAATATAGTGATAAAGTAGAGTGTCGATCCTACGAGGAATTGATACTAAAATTATTAAGTACTAAAATTAAAACAACTTAATCTTATTCAAACAAATGATTAAAAATTATAAATTAAAATTAACTATAATAATAATAATGGAGTAAATAATAAATAACAGAAGCCTAGGATTACAATTTTCCTCAACAATTCATTTAAATAAAACCCTACTCTCTTAACTTGACTACTGATAATTAATTGTTAACCTAGAGTTCTAATTTGTTTATAAATATCTTCCAATGGTCTTATAAAAATATATCTTTTAATCAATTTACTATTTGCCTATGCAAATTAAATTAAAAGAAACTCATTAAGTTTAGATTGTAACTAATTACATATGATATGCTCATATATTCCTATCTAACATGCAGATCAATTCATTCTAATAAATGAATATGAAACATATGTCATTCAATCTAGGTCTAAACACAAAATTTCATTTCCCAAGTTTATTGAAGTTACCAAATTAATCTAATTGGTAATCAGGCAACTAGAAGCAGTACAAACAAAATTGAACAAATGACTCAAAAATCATTAAATCAAGAAAAGAAAATAAAATAATTCAAACTACATGTTAAGTCCTATTGTAACACTAGAAAAATAAATTAGTTCATAATAAATATAAAACCAAGGAGTTTCACCACCATAAATAATACAAGAAAGATAAAAAGTTTAAAGAGAAATAGAAAACTATGATAGGTCGGATCTTTGATCTTCAAGCTTCTCCAAAATCTCTCTAGTTTTTTGAATATTATGATTGCTTCTCTCATCTTTAGAAAACTAAAGAAAAATAAAATTATAAAATATCTAGGTTGTTTTGTGATGTCTCTAAGTCTAATCTTAAAAGTCCTATTTATAGGGAAAACCTTAAAGGAGAAACTTGGTCTCCAAGTAGCTTGAACATATTATTTTTAGATATTGTCAAACTTAATCACTTTGCTTGATTGAGTCAACTTTACTTCTTGATTAAGTTATTGCAGTTTTGGTAACTTCTTTGGGTTTTGACCTATAAAAATATGGAAATTATTTAAATAACTAAAAAATTAAAATATAAGGAAAGTAAATAACAAGAAGTTAAAAACTACAAAAAAATAATACTACATAAATAAAATTTAAATAAAAATCTCTAAGACTTAGGTAATTTAATATGAATAATAAGACTAAAAAACTTTATTTTATAGAGTCATCACACCTGAACACTTAAGATTTTGCTAGTCCTCAAGCAAAACAAATCAAAAGAAAGAAACAAAACCAAATGAATAAAACAAAATAAAATGAAAACACGAATTAAGATGAATGTACTCAAATAATGATTACCTTAGTTTTCCTCAAAAGTCATCTTAACATCTCAATTCAAGGTCGATACATACATAATTTAAATTCATGCTTCGATTCAATCATAAATCTCAATGGTTCGAATGGATTCCAAATGTGTGTTTAAATGATCCCTTTACAAATAATTGCACGCAAATTGAATAAATTTATGCCATCGCAAATCATGAATTAATACTAGATTATCGTATGTTTGCTTTTCATCCCTCTATCACTCCACTAATGTTGACCAACACTTCATCAAAAATCATGTAGGATTTTATTTAGCTTGTAATGAAAGGCTGGGGTCAAGGTAGGATAAAAGATATATTTTGGTTTAATTCATCCATAGACGCTTTTCATTATTCTTTTATCGAGCCTTTCACAACAAGTTTAAAATACAGACCCTTTTTTTCATGACATTTTCTTTTTGATGCTATTTTATTCATTTACACACTTTTGTGTGTTTTTTTCTTTATTTCTTCTTTTCTTTTTTTTTTAAATTTCTTTCTTTCTCTTTTTTTGTTTTTTTTTCATTTTTCATTTTTTTCTTTCATGCTACAATTCAAACATGGCTCATTATATTTCCTAAAATAGTTTCATGCTCATGTCTATGTAATGAAGGTTGATCATGGTTTTTCTTATTTATGGGCTAAATATATTTGGCAAGCAAAAGAAAAGGAGATATAAATTAGGCTCAAATGGGGTAAGTAAGGATAGAAATATAAAGGTAGGCTTAGAAAGGCTTAAACGATCTAAATATGGCTTTAATCATCTTCTTAACTTAATATTGTCTAGGATTTTGCCTCAGAGAGAATCAAACAAATTCTAGGCTTCTAGATATATTTACAATTTACATCTACATAAACATTGTTCAAATAAGCAATACAAATCAATGAGAGCGATCATGTACTCAAAATTTTTGAAAATCACATCCTAACAATGAGAAAAACCAAAGAATTTAATCATAAAAATAAATCATGCTTATATTTTCCCAATAATCAAGATAATTCAATAACTTGGTTTTCATCATTGTATAAGGATCTCATCATATAAAGCACAAACATCTCAATCATATTAGACTCCTAAAAAATTTTATGCAAAAACAAAGATAAAAAGAAAAAAATTATGGAAGAATTAACTAACCTAGACTATTTCATCACTAAAAAAATAATAAACATAACCCCCAAACTTAAAACAAATATTGTCCTCAATGTTTGTAAACAAAAGAGAAAGAATAAGAAATTCCCTTTCTCGATGAAGAAAACTCGAGTGAAGCTTTAGTCATTCTTTTCAAATTATCATGCTTGTTAAAGTTAATGGAAGGTTGTAAAAAAATTAAAACCAACTTTTACTTAAAATATGAAAAAAAATATTAATAGATTTATAAATTTCTTTTTACTTTTTTAAAAAAATCAAAATAAAATTTATGGGTTGAAAAGCAAAAAAATTAAAAGGGATGATAGGGTTGTCCGCGCTGCAGCATTAAGATCCCAACACTGCATTGCTAGCTTTTAAAGTATGATTTTTCTTTTTAGCTACAGAGCTGTAGCACTAGTTTTTTTTTTTTTACAACTGTAACAAGAATTGAAAAATATTGATTATGAAAGAACACTAAATAAATTTCTAAAATTAAGGAAAAAAAAGTTTAAAAAGCTTAGGTTGCCTCTTAAGAAGCGTTTGATTTATAGTCATTGGCTTGACTATCTTTAATGTTATTTTGGGTTGGCTAAACTATTGTAAGGCCTTTGTTGACCAAATTTGCCTCTAAAAGATGTTTGAAGCATTGCCTTTCTACTTTGAATTTCCTTGGCCATTTTATGTCAGTAATTGACCATCCTAATGCCCTTTTATAGTTTCTTAAATGCAATGGAAAAGGTTTCTGCTCCAATATAGGTGGTTTTTGAATAAGAGGCTTCAGTAATGACGTTGAATTAGTTGAAAATCCTAATGGTTCAAACAAAAGAGTGAAACTAATGGAATATGGTTGTGCCTCCAACAACTTCGAACACCCAATAAGGTCAATTTTATCCCATTTAGAAGTTGAAATCAAAGATGCCTTGAATGGATCAGTGGAATAACTCTCTATGAACATTTCGATGGATTCACTGTCCACCACATTAACTGCACAATAGTTATCATATTCTTTTGGAAAAGATAATGGTGGTTTGGATTAGTTTTTTCTTCTTGAACCTCTTCAATATGTTTATCAACCCTACTTTTATCTTTAAATTTTAGCTCCTTGATGTCCCTTTCAATCTCTTTACCATGTATAAAATTTGTTTCAGTGTCACATGGTAAAGTTTCTAGAGAACAATTGTAGATGGCATCAGCAAGTTGCCCCATTTGTGTTTCAAGTTTCCTTAAAAATGCCATTAGAATCTAAATGATAGTGTCTAGGCTTTTAGTTTTTGCCATATATTGCAGAAGCATCTTTTCTAATCATTGCTTTTGTTTTAGAATAAGAACTTGAGATTGCGATCGAAAACCCTGACAAAAGATTGGATCGATCAAATATGAAAGCCATTGAGTGTTGCATAAGAAAAATTTGAATGATTTCTTTAATTTGGATTGTAGTTGTTGGAATAAAAATAATCCTGCTGTATACTGTGGTTTCCAATATATTAAATGGGTTTAGAATAAATTGGGCAATGATCACTAGTATGTGCTCTTCCACATGATTTACAAGTTATGAATAGGCTTTGGGTAGCACGTGCATTCAAATTGTCAAGCTTCTTAGAAATTATAGCCAATTGTGTTGATATGGCATTTAGTGCATTCCTTTGTTTAATTTCCTCATATAACCATTGATAATAACAAAACGTCATCTTTTCAAATTATCTAAAATAAAAAGAAAATAAATAGATAAATAAATAACTAAATAAAAATTTGAAGTAAGACTAAGATTGCTTGGTATTAATATTAACAAAAATACTAAAACAACTCCCCTTTAATAGCGCTAAAAACTAGTTGTTGGAATTAACCACGTAAGTGCACATATCACAACAACTAATATAGTGATAAAGTAGAGTATCTATCGCATGAAGAATTAATACTAAAATTGTTACGTGCTAAAATTAAAACAACTTAATCTTAGTCAAACAAATGATTAAAAATTATAAATTAAAACTAAATATAATAATAGTATAGTAATAGTAATAATAAATAAGCAAATAATAAATAATAGAAGCCTAGGATTACAATTTCCCTTAACATTTCATTTGAATAAAACCCTACTCTCTTAACTTGACTAATGATAATGAGTTGTTAACCTAGAGTTTTAATTTATTTTTAAGTATCGTCCAATGGTCTTATACAAATATCTCTCTTAATCAATTTACTATATTCCTATGCAAACAGAATTAAAGGAAACTCATTAAGCTTAGACTCTAATTTGGTTACATATGGCATATTCATATATTCCTATCTAACATGCAGATCAATTTATCCTACTAAATGAATATGAAACATATGTCATTCAATCTAGGTCTAAACACAAAATTTCCTTTTCCAAGTTCATTAAGATTACCAAATTAGTCTAATTGGTGATCAGGTAACTAAAAGTCATTACAAATAAGATTGAACAAACAAATCAAAAATCATTAGATCAAGAAAATAAAATAAAATAAAATAATCCAAACCACAAGTTAAGTTTCACTGTAATCCTAAAAAAATAAATCTAGTTTATAATAAATATAAACCAAGGATTTCACCATCATAAATATACAAGAAAGATAAAAAAAGTAAAGAGAAAGAGAAAACTAAGATTTGGCAGGATCTTTGATCTTCAAGCTTCTCTAAAATCTTTCTAGCTTCTTGATGGTTGCTTCTCTCCTCTTCAGAAAACTAAAGAACAATAAAATTATAGAATATCTGAGATTTTTTTGTGATGTCTCTAAGTCTAATCCTAAGAGTCCTATTTATAGGTAAAACTCTAAAAGAGAAACTTGGTCTCCAAATAACTTGAACATATTATTTTTGAAAATTGCCAAACTTATCGCTTTGCTTGATTGTGTCCACTTTACTTCCTGATTAAGTTGTTGCACTTTTGGAAACTCTTTTGGGTTTTGACCTACAAAAATATGAAAATTATTTAAATAAGTAACCAATTAAAATATATATAAAAAAGCAAATAATACTAAATTAAAAAATACTAAAAAATGATACTACTATAAATAATATTTAAACAAAAATCTCTAAGACTTAGCTAATTTAATATCAATAATGAGACTAAATAACTCTATTTTGTCAAGCTTGTTGGCAGGCATTAAGGATTTTTTTTGTCAATTCTAATTCAAAAAGTGTCTTTGGTGGTTCGGATAGACTGATATGAATCTTGGTTATTTTGATGACTGGTGTAAAAGAATTTTTACCCTTAACCTTTAGGCTGGGGTTTATTAAAGTGTAGGTTTCGAGCACGTTTTTAGGATGTGAAGGTTTAAAGGTAAGACTGACAATGGTTCCAAGGTTTATTCTTGACTTTAGACATGAAACAAAATCTCAACCAAATTTCCATCTTTAAAAGTAATGCTAGGAACTCTTTTTATCAATTATGTTCAATTGTCAAGCATTATCAATTAAATGATAAACATGATGCAACATGCAATATAGGAGTTGCAAATGGTTTTTGTAAGAAATCAAGCAATTGTATTTCATTCAAAAGAAAAAAGGTATAAGTTATGACAAATTTTAAGGTCATGAAAATTTTAAAATACAAAATAATTAAGAATGGTTTTTTTGGTTGCTGAACCCCTGATGCTAATGATATGAATCTTCCACTGAATGCTTTCAAAGATCTTTCTTACCAGTCAATCCTTTCGGTGTTGGTAGAATCGTAAGGAGATTCTTCAAATTATCTCATAATGGGATGGTTGCCCCAAGGTTAGGTAGACATCATTTTTTCTCTAGGCATAGGCAAAAGTAAGATTCAATAAAGTAGATTGGCACAGAAGAGGTAGGTCAAGTTATGATTTAGTGTTTTGGTCAAAGAAGGGTAGATTCAACTTGGGTCAAATTTTAAGGAAAGTTTGGTCGCTTACACATACTTTTTAGGTTTTCAACCTAATCATGTTTGTTTTCCTAAACGCTTTTTCTTCTTTTTTTTTATTTGAAGAAAAAAAATAACACAACCTTTTAGGATTTCATCTTAGAATCTTTTCAGGCATAGTATTTCTTGACAAAGTCTGAATTGATAAGATTAGGCAAATCACTATCGTCCATCTTATTAAAGATCAAGGCTTTTCCAGAAAATATATGCTTTACCATGTATGGCCCTTCTTAATTTGGAGTCTATTTTTCTATAGCATTATTATGAATTAAGAGGATTTGTTTGAGTACTAGGTCACCTTCTCAGAACTAACAAGGATGGACTCTTTTGTTATTAGCTCTTATTATATGCTTTTAATAAATTTGCCCATGATAAATGGCTTTCTTTATTTTCTTCTTAATGAGATTAAGTTATTCGTATATTGAACCATTGGCTTTTTCAAGTTGTGATTCCATCAAGAATCTGAGTAAGGGGATTTTGATGTCAATAGGTAGAATAGCCTTCTGTAGAAGTTCAAACTACTATGCGATAGGCATGTAGTGCAAAAAGCAACTTTTTGTGCCAATCTTTGTATGTTTTAGCCGTTGACTTTTTTTTAATATTCTTGTTGGTTATTTTGACTATCTTATTCATTTTTGGATGGTATGACAAAGATGTTGCTTACTAAGCAATCTCATTGGCCTATTGGGATGTTAGAAAGGACATATGTCTCATTTAAAACCATGAGAAGAGCATTCCTGTGAGCTTTAAAGTTTAAGAGTAGTGACAACACAGATATCTTTGTAGGTGGCTTGTCCATCTAGTTGAGGACACTGTATTCTCTATGCTTGATGAACTTAAAAAATTTTGTAGCTTTTTTCTCACTTATTGGCTATTTAACAACTATTGAACCTGATTTTTTAATTATAGAGTTCGATGCTTAAAGAATAATAGTGTTCTTTTGCTGAGTTTCATTTCTTGATGTAGTTAGGGCTTATTATCTGCCATTCCAAGTTAGATGGCTTACCCCTGAGAGGTTAACATTTTTTACTTATTGGCTACATTCTCTAATGATTAAAGTTTTACTTTTATATTTCCAAGGAACTGCCTTGTTGTCTTAATAAGGAAAAAGGGATGGAAGTTGAATAATCATCTTTAGCATAGGCTGCATAGGTGCATCTTTAATACTTGGTCAATTGTCAAATAAGACCAATGGCCTTTCAATCTTGTAAGAGGGATTTTTCCTATTATTTTCTATGGTGCTGATAGATGGTATCACATTTGCTAACTTAGCATGTAAAGCTCTCTTTTATCATAGAATTCAATGTTGCCTTCAATCATTATTCTTTAAACCATAGCACGGAACTCTTTTCATGTTTGAAGAGTATGGCTATAGATGTTATGGAAACCACAAAAGTCATTGACTCTTTCTTCTATCTTTTCTTGTACATGATTTTAGAAAATAGATTCATTGGCATCATGACCTTGCCAATGCTCTTTATGATCTCACAGTCATTTTCAATGCCCATTCTATTCGCATTTGATTCAGATGAGCTAGTTCCAACACTGGATTTCTGTCATTGTTCAACCTCAACATTTTTTCTTTTGCCTTTAAAGGTATCTCTTTTATCGAAGTCACTTTTCATTGCCTTATCGATCATTCCACATAATACAACTACATCTGTGAAGTTTCTTGGGACGTTCTTTGTAATCTTTTCATAATAAGGGGCTTGCCAATGAATCTAGTAGTTATATCTTTCTCTGTTAATAAGAAGAGAATCTAGGCAGCCTCTTCTATCCACCTGAGAATTTATTGCTTGAAACTTTTGTCAGCTCTCTTTTCCATGCTTATCAGAGAGAAACAGTTCAAAACCTAGTCGGTGGTAGGTCTCTCTTTATCTATGGCATTAATAGATAGACTGATGTATTTGTCTCGCTTCTCATAGAACTCAATTTTGAACTTGTCTATCATCCCTTAGACCATATTTAGGAAACATGGATAGTGCTGTAAATGTGCCCTTGATCGTAGGGGTAACAAAATGGTTCTGTGGTTTCTTTACTCTGGTTTTCAATATTTAACACTATTCTAGTCTTTACAAAAGCTTGCCATACCTTGCTCATCAATGTGTAGACTTATCTAATGCTTCTTTTGACCTATCAAATGTTCCCATCAATCACCATATTTACTCTCAACTTTATATGGTTAGGAAGCAAATTGGCTCCAACATTAGATCTTGGCCATTGCTTGAACTTGATAACACCTTTTTCTAACAAGCTCTGCATTTTTCCCTTGAAAGAGGGGCAATTCTCAATACAGTGACCTTATGCTCTAGCCTAGTATTCACAATATGCATTCTCATCTACCATTTAGGATATGGAGGTGATCTTAGGTTTATAAAATCAAGGCCACTAGTTAACCAACTAATAGATGAGAGTAAACCTTTTTGTAAGAGTAAAAAAATGGCTCAAACTTTTCCCCTTTTCGAGGTGCTTATTGATTAGTTAAAGCTCTTTCATTGTTAACATTATGGGGTTGTACACTTTGAGCCATGATTTGAATAGGATTTAACTTAAAGCTTATTGGTAAAGCAAACCAATAGAATAAACTAGTTTTGGCATTAGTGAGTAAGGGTTAAAACCCAAATACAACATGTTTAGGAAGTACATACCTTGTGTCGTATATGGATTTTGAGTGAACTTAGCATAACTTTCACTAAAAATATTCATCTTTTTTTTTACCATTAGCCATTGACTTTTTGGTCAAGCTGGATGGTTTTTCACTAGATATCTACCACTTTAATGGCATTATTGATCGTTTCGCTCGATACAACCATCTCGGTAAAATTCTTCATGGCATTTTCTTTCAACCTATCAAAGTAAAGAGCTTACAAGGTATTGATAAACATAACCATTACTTCTTTCTTAATTAAAGGATAGTGAACTTAAGCTACTTCTTTTCTCCACTTTTGAGCATATTGCCTAAAGCTCTTTTTTTCCACATTCATGAGGAAAAGATAATCTAAGGCCCAGTCAGATGATGCTTATATTGATCAAGAGCACAAGTCAAATCTACCTATGTCAAAATTCTTATCCAGCCATCATACGATGGTACAAGTAAAGGTGGGCAATAGAGCTAATAGTCTTAGTGTACTTTTCAAAATCTAGTGCTTTGAATTTAGGCATGATAACAAGATAGAAAACCAATCCTAAAGATTTGGCATTTATAATCCATAATTCTCTCTTCCTTTAACAGCATGAAGGCATTTTTCTAGCGATAAATACTTGTTTAAGTTTTCATCATTTTCAAAAGACCTCTTTACTTTTTTTTACTTCACTTACTTATTGAGATATGGGACTATAGGTCTTACTGATAAAGAGCCTACCTAAAATTCCTTAAACCAGATGGTGTACCATTGTTGGGTTAATGTAAATAAATGGTTGAGTTGATGAGGTCATCACTGTTAAAGGATATTGTTCATGTGAGGCCTCTTCTTGAGTGTTGGTGGTGTCAGTACCACTGTTCAAGTTGCCCTCGAGATTGATTGACTTTTTCCCACATCAACGATGCTTGTTTGCTTTTTTTTCCTTCAAGGCCTCAGACAATAGATTAACTAATTCCTCAATCTAAGCTTTGGCTTCCTAATTCTTACAGAGTGATTGCTCTTGGGGCTTTCTAGGCCTGAGTTATTCAATGCAGGCTTGGTGATCATTTTTCAAGGCTTTCTAGTGATTGCGAGTGTTATACCAATGATGAACAGTAGGTTTCATGTTTTAGAGCACCTTCACTTTAGATTATTATTGGATTAGACTTTTACGATGTGTCATAAGCATTTTTTATGAGATAACGGTAAGTATGCAATCATGATAATGAATGAATAAAGCAATAAAGAATTGGTTTAGTCATGCAATTGTAAGACCATTAGATTAGGGGATAGCTTTACTAATAGTGTCTTTCATTAAAGCAACAAAATATCCTGATTACACATGATTACATTTGACAATGCTTGACATGATTACATTACTTGATCATATGTTCAAAGAAATACTATAGTTCTTGTTCATGGGTTCTGATGGGTAAGATATCACATACAATGACTGAGCCATGTCTATTAGATCCTTAGCCTATAATTAGGCCACTTGAATATTTCAATGAGATGGTGGTAATGTTCTTCATAATTCTAGCATGATTGATCAACCATTTTTAGCCATTCTTACTCTCAATGCTCAAAGGCCCTTACTAGTTCATCACCTTACCCTTGGTGGCCTTGTAGGGAATGCTCTAAATCTTGAATTTTGAGTGTTAAAGTCTCATTTTTGACTTGGTTTGCTCTTAAATCTTGAACTTGAGTTTCTAGATGTCTATTCTTCTTTTGGTAAGTTGATACAAGGGCACGGGTTTTAGCAAGCTTATCTTTATTAACCCTGGCCTCTTTTTTCCATCGATGTAGCACTTTTTTTAGGGTAACAATTTCTATCTACCATTTAGTTGATGAATTACCAAGGTGTTGAGACTTGCTTACTTTACTAAGTGCCACATAGTTTTTTGTTAGATCTATGGATTTTCCTTAAAGTAGTTTTTTTCTTTGACAACCTAGTTTATTTTAGCATCCCAAATATAGAGGACCATTTCCAATTAACTATTTTCTTCCTTTAAATGAGTGATTTCCTTGGTAGAGGTTGCCTTTTCTTGTTCAAACTTATGTTTAAGCAATTTAATCTCAGAAGGAAATTCATCAACTGATACTTGTGATGTTCTAAAACCAGACAAGGGTAAGGCATCATTGATGTGATTAATTCTCTACTCATTATATCTTGGAGTCATACTACCTTCCTCGTCTATACCTTTTCATACCGTAGGTTTAATTTTAAGCATAAAAGGCTAGTTGAACTTTTGAGATGTAGTTAGGCTTGCCAAAATCGAAATACAACTACTTTAGGTTTTCAATGAAAAGGATGAATTATCAATAATAAAATTGTCATAGGACTAAGATAGACATATAGCTAGTGCTTCCCCATAATCCCATAAGCAGCACACAACTATAATCTCCACATCCATATATGATTATCTATGGTGAAAACCAAGAGACTTTCCATGTTACCTCTTCCCCCTCTGAAATTCAAGAATTTCTAGACCCATTGCTCCTTGGACTTGTTTTGGGGCCATTCCTTCTTAAGGACCTTAGAGATTCAGCTGAAGTTAGGCAAGAAATTGTATAACATTCTCTTCACTTCAAAGGCAAAAATGGTTGACAACCCAAATATGAAGAAGCTGTGTATCCAGTGAAGCTACTTGTCTTTATTTTCTCACAAAAGCTGATAGCTTGAACAGCTTCAACAATGACGATAGGTGCGAGATTGATTTTACAGCATAATCAAGAAAAGAGATCTATAACTATCCCTTCAACATAGCCTATTGTTTTTTGAAATATGACCCGACCATATATTACCAGTACATAGATATCTTGAATTTTTTAGATGTCAAAGGTATCTGCCATTGTTTCCTTTATGCTAGCCCATGAGATACCCTTATTGCTCCTATTTATCTTGATATGACTCACAATCCAAAACTTAATTACCCTGAGAATCTAAGCTAATCTTTTCTTGAAAGTTAAAGGTTACAAAGTTTTATAGTATATTCTATTAGTCCTGGCCCTTTCAATGTTGAGTAACGTGACATATTTATTAATTATGGGGACCAAATTCTCATAGTTGAAAGTGAAGCACTGATATGTTGGGTTCTAGAACTGAGATGCTGCTAGCAATAAGCCAGCATCTAAATTGACATGAAGTAAAAGGGCTATGTTTCTATATCTTCTCATGGATGATTCCCTCTCAGTATTATTCTAATAGGTCCATATATGCTTTAAATCTTGCTAATCATTCTGATGGTACCCTATTTTGACCCTTTCATTCATCGTTGAGACATAATCGGGTTTGAGAATGCCCCCATCTTCACATTATCAGGATTCTGACCATGCTCAGACTTTTTAAAAAAGCTTCAGATCAAAATTGGAATGTTGCTATGACGAAAACCCCTTGCTGACTAGTAAACCATTAGTTAATTATCCCATAATAATTATGATTATGATTATAATGAAATGATGCATGCATCAAATGGAAAAGCAAAAGGGAAATGAGTTAGTGACCATATGAAATAATAAGCAAAAGAATAGGGGAATAAAAGAATAACAAAAAAAATTATCATAAAATTATCTTGACAACAAATGATAGGATGCCTAAGGGCAGACATGACAATCGTGAATATTGTGACAGTAAATTGATAGCATAACAGTGTGTCTAGTAAAAAAGTTACCCTTAATAAGGTGGCATAATACCTTGCGAGGATGAAAATTGATTAACTATGCAGCAAAATCGTTCATCACTACCCATGGCAGGTACATGTTAAGCAATTATTTGGATAGCATGACAGTTTGTTTAGGTCAGATATGACTCTTTTAGGATGACATAGAGCATTTTCTTGTCATCACCCATTTATTAAAGAAGGTTAGCCATCAAGCATAATGACATGCCCCAATAAATGATCATGAAATAAAATGACAAATGTTTGGAGTCGCTACTAATCATTTTGAGCTAGGCAAGATCAGACAACTATTAAAAATAATATTTCAAGTTACGAAACTTAAAACATCAATTTAAAGGTTTGCAAAGTCCAAAGATTCATCGATTAGGTTTAGGAGTTGTTTATGCATAAAGAAGGATTAACATCCTAACGATACTCAAAATTGATAGCCGCTAACCATGTCTTGTTTTGGTTTTAGTTTAATCAATTCCATTTTATCATTATTCTAATATATTTTCATTTTAATACATGAATTTTTATGAAAATTGTAGATCCTAGTCTTAAAAGAAATTTCAGATAACCTATATACCTCGGAGGTATGGCGAACATAGGGATTTTTTATGAAAATAATTTTTAGATTAAATTTTAAAAATTTGCATATTCCATGTCAAGTACTAAAGAGAGATACCAACACAGAACATTGTAATGTAATTTTTGAAAACAATTTTTAAAATGTGAATGCGCAATGGTCATTATAAAGGGAAACATATTAGTAAAATGAAAAAGAATATAATAATGTTGTATAAAATAAACACACAAAAAAATTAAAGAAGAAAGATAATTGAAATGTATCTTGTAATTATCTTTAATTATTGAGGAATAACTAAAATGAAAATTTTGAAATGTATTTGGATTCAGTGGTAACTTAGAGGATAAAAAGAGGCTTTGATTAGTAAACTTGGGGATATCCAGGAGAAAGAATTTGGATTTCGAGTGAAATTTGAAAAACAAAGTAAGTATATCCCCTTAGAAGGCAAGGTTAAAGTATCCCAAACGCTGATCATTTTGGATAGGTTCAAAAAAAGTTTTGATTAAAAGATCCAGGAAGTTTCGAGAGAGTTAAAATTTAGATTTTTGCTAAAAAGTGAGGTTAAAGTATTCCCTTGAAAAGTGGGGTTAGCGTATCCCCAAAAATGAAAATTTTAGATATGTTTAAAAAAAGGATTGATTAGGATCCTTTTAAGCTCCAAGAAAGAGAAAATTTAAGTTTTGAATAAAAAATGAGGTTAGACTATCCCTTCGAATAGTAGGGTTGGAGTATCCCAAAAGTGAAAAATTTGGTATTTATAGAGAAAAGGAAAATTTTAGGGAAAAAGGTATTTGGAGAATAAAATTGAGAATTTAAATAAAATCTTCTTTTTTTAGCCTTAATCTAAGTTTACAGGGTTTGTGTTGTAGTATGTGACTCTATGGGGAATTTGGACATATTGATAAAGGTGGTTTAGAAAAACTTAGATACATTCAAATGCCTTATAGTGAGAATTTTGAAAAGTCAATTAATTTTGGCTAATGCTAAAAATAGGGGATAGCACCATAGTCCTCCTTTTTGAATTTATTCTAGGCAAATTTAGAGGTGTTAGGAGCTGAATGAGGTGACGTTAGAAAGGTGACTCGATAAGGTTTAATGGATAAATATTCCAAAAATATAGAAGATCACTTTTTAGGTGGAATTAGTTTTTGAAATTGCATTTGTTTTGACACTAGCAACATGTGCATAATAGACTTTGAAAAACCATCTTCAAACTCATTCGACATCATTAAATCACAAAAAATACCTTTTTAGAAAGGGAATTTCACAAACTTTCTAGAAAAAATATTTTAAAAATTAAAAAAAAAATCTGGCAAGCAGAAATGACCCAAACAAAATGCAATTTGTTGGTTATAAGGGTTTTAGATAGCAAGGGTTTGAAAAATCTTAACTCCCTCATCTAGAATGGTCTGGGTGCAAAAGAGATATCTTTAGAAGGTTAATTTGATTTTATTTCAAGGAAAAAATATCAAAAAATTCCAAAAAAAATGTGTCTGGTCTCAAAAACAATTTTTTGAATTGTGAGCATATTGCTGCTAAAGCAAAAAAGAGGGAGTTTTTTTGGTATTTTCGGGTTTTTCAGGACTAGATTTGTGCCAAGGACGTTTGAACGTCAATGATAGAAAGAAATGGGTGACATAGGCATTGCAAATTCATTCTATAATCCTAGAGTAGCTTAAAAGGATGAAACGACCCATTGACCATGCCATAAATGAGGGCGTTAAGCACTAGATCAAGGCCTAAACATTTTAAAAGATGTAAAAGGCTATTTATTTTGGAAGCCAGAACTCATAACTTTATTTAACCATGAATCCAAACATGGCAACTTGATTTGTCCCTAAAGTTAGAGGATCAATTGTCATAAAACATTAAATCCATGTTATCCTCTATTTATTAGAGGCAACATATATTTAACTTGGTTTTTTTAATTAAATCATATTTTTGTAGTCAACAAGCAAACATTTTGATGAACATGATAAGAACAAAATATGACATGCATAAAGAAGAATATAGATGACACATTCAAACAAAACGATGACATTTTGGCAAGGAAAAGATTAAAAAAATGTAAGGAAATAGTAGGAAAGATGCATAAACATGTTAGAGTGAATATTCAGGTATGAGTTAAGCATATAAAGGTGGATGAAACATGATAAGAAGTGCATGAACAGGGACTAATGTGATGGTGAAAACAAAATATGGCATGTTTGAACATCCAAGCAACATCAGGGCATTAAGAGGATCATCAAAATCCTAAGATTACCACAACCAAGGCCACAATAATGCATGAAAATCTTATAAAGGTCATGGTAACATAAAAAGGGGTCTTTAGGATGATGTAAATGCTGAAAAATAAGAAAATAAATAGAACAAAGGGAGAAAATATACCAAAGCTTCAAGGTTTAGCCTTTTTCTTTGAACAATAACTTTGGGGTCATTTTCTTTCTTCTTTTGATGTTGATTAACAAGAAAGTGATGAAAAGAAGAGGCTTGTTAGCTATATTTTGATGAAAGGAAGTTTTGAGAGGAATGATGAGTGGAATATAAGATTTTGGAAGGTTTTTAATGGTGGTTTTAAAGAGCTACGAGAATGAAGAAGGATTTTTTATTTTTTGGTGACTGGGGAATATTGAGAAAATGTATGAAAGTGAATGTTTTTTGCTAAGAATATATGTATAGTGTGTAGGGTTCTATGTTACTTGTGTATATCTTTTATCTAAGCCAAAGTTGGCATATATAGCCATATGAATACGAAGACAACAAATGCAAAAAATAAATAAATAAATAAAGTTATTACGGGGTTTGGTGCATGTACCTCATGCAGGGGCAAGGTACTATGCTCAACTGCCATGCAAACTCATTGGTTTACTTAACAAAAAATAGTGGATCAAGCCCACTTTATACAGCTGAGCATTGAGAAAAATTGATCTTACCTTTTAGCTACTTGCATAATTTCATAAAATGTCCCTTGTCATGGCTATTTGGGCCTCAAAAATTTGTTCAAATCTAATAATAAATCTAAAGTTGAGGCCTCGTGTGAATTTTTATAATTTTTGTTGCAAAAAACATGTTTATGTCAGAATTTTAGATTAATAGAAAATTTTGAAAAATGGTTTGAACTAGGTAAAAATGCCTTGGTGCATCGATACAAAGCATTTTGTATTGATACGTAAGGCAACTTTTGCCCACCAATATCGATACAATGAAATTTGTTTCGATACCAAGAACAAAAAAAAAAATGTTCCCAATCTTGAGACCTGAAAACTTGTATCAATACCATAAAGGCCTGTATCAATACTATTGGCCAAAAATCATAGGTTTAGACACTACTAAGGCCTGTATCAATGCAAACATGCTAAGTATCAATACCACACCTTAGGTATCTATACCAAACCCTTTTGTATTGATACATGTGAAAATTTAAATTTTTAGTGATATGAAAACTTGGTATCAATACATACGCACCAATGTGACTTGCAAGCAAGGTAGTCAGTACCGAACCAGTGGGCATACCATTTTTGTTCTGATACAAGTACATATAGGTACTAGTGTGTTTCGGTGTACCGTTTTGAGTTTATCGAAGTTTGAATATTTTTAATTTATATATATGAAAAATATTTTTAAATATGAAATAAATGAGATTAAATAA
>JBBYHM010160236.1:0-35855 GCA_038381775.1 Adansonia rubrostipa
CATGAACTTCTTCAATTATTCTTTTGGCTTTGAAAGCACCCATGTATTGAGTAGCTCCAGATCCCAGCCTTTCTTGTACAAAATCCCATCATCCAAAATAAAGCTTGCAGTTAACCGTTGGATAGTTCTCTTATCAATTTTGATGGCATTTTTTAGGTATTGTTGATCCTTGATGTACTGAATGATGTCATGAAACCATGGCAAACTATCTTTTTTTTCTTCAACATTCTAACAACGTTCTAAGGCTATATAGATACTCATTTGAACAAGAGCGATGTTCGATTCTTAATGACTTTAAACATGGATGATAAAGTGGCCAAGAAGTTAGCAATTTGGTTCTCTTCTTATGGTAGATGTCGAAAGTTGATGTTGTCAAATTTTTTCTTGAGTTCTGATATGAGATTCCCTTAATGGATTAGTTTAGCATCACATGTTTGCCATTATCCCTTTAATTGGTAAATGATGAGGGCTAAATCTCCAAACACTTATAGTGTTTGAAAACCCCTTTCAATGGCTGCTTGGAGTCCCATGATGTAGGCCTCATATTCAACTATGTTGTTGGTGCAGTCAAAGTTCAATTTGGCTGTTAAAGGGTAGCAGTTTACCTCAGGCGAGATGAGAATTACCCCAATTCCTTAGCCTAGTGCATTTAAAGCTCCATCGAAATACATTTTCCATGATGACCTTTACTTGACAGCATTCTCTGCTTTGAACATGCATATCAAGTCTTCATCAGGGAATTTGAAGTCTAAAAGCTGGTAGTCATCTATGGCTGGACTTGCCAAAAAGTCTGCTATCATATTACATATAATGGCTTTCTTTTTTACATACGTGATATCATACTCAAAAAGCATAACTTGCCATTTGGCTAACCTCCTAGACAAGGTGGGAGCTTTGCACAAATACTTGATGTGACCAAGCTTGGCGACTATCCATGTGGTGTGGTATAGCACATATTGCCCTAAATTCTGGGCTATCCAGGCTAATGCATAACAAAGTTTCTTTACAAATGAATAGTTATTTTCATATTCTATAAACTTCTTGCTCAAGTAATAGATAGCCTATTCCTTCTTTCTTGATTCATCATGTTGCCCTAATACACAACCTATCGACTTGTCAAAAACTAATAAATACAAGATTAACGATCGATTGGGCACTAGCGACATAAGTACCAGAGGGTTCAAAAGATAATGTTTGACCTTATCTAAGGCCTTTTGACATTTTCATTACATTCTCTGGGATTTTATTTTCAATGTAGCCGAAAGATTAGACCATATTTGTCTATCAACTGAGATATGAATCAAGCTATGTAGTTTAACCTTCCCAAGAAGCTTCTCACTTCCTTTTAAGTTTGAGGTGGTGATGGTTTTTGAATGGCCTTGACCTTGTCAGAATCAACCTCTATTTCTTTCTCATTCATAATGAAACCCAATAGTTTACCAGATATGGCACTTAGGATTTAGATTGAGCTGGTATTTATGAAGCCTTTTGAAGAGCTTTTGCTAATAGGCCACATGTTCACTCTCTTTTGGCGACTTGGTGATCATATGATCCAGATAGACCTCGATTTCCGTATGCATGAGATCACAAAACAATGTTACCATCGTCTTTTAGTAGGTTATCTCAACATTTTTGAGCCCGAAAAGCATCACTTTGTAGCAAAAAGTACCCCGTACAGTTACAAATATGGTCTTTTCCATGTCTTCATTGGCCATTTTGATTTAGTTATAGCCCAAAAACCCATCCATAAAGGAAACAGTGCATTTTTGGCAGTGTTGTTTACTAAGGTATCGATGCGAGGTAGGGGAAAATTATTCTTGGGACTAGCTTAGTTCAAGTCCCTATAGTCTACACACATTCGCACTTTACCGTCTTTCTTAGGAACTGGGACTGTATTGGCTACCCATTCAAAATATTTCCTTGAGAAATCCTGTTTCAAATTGCTTCTTCATTTTTTTTATCTTTAGAAGCATTTTAGATTTCATCCTTCTAAGCTTTGGTTGAATGGGCTTACACTCAGGTTTAAGGGGAAGTTATGAGCCATAATATTGGTATCTAATCTAGGCATGTCTTGATAGGACCAGGCAAACACGTCTCGATATTCTTGAAGGAGACTTATTGGTTCAGCTCAAGTTAATAGCTTTATGGAGGTTCTAATTTTGACTTTGTTTGGGTTTTCTTCTATTCCCAGGTTTATGGTTTTGTGGGTTCTTCATGGGATAATATCTATTTTTTTTCTTGTTCAATAAGTCTCAATAGGTCTAGGGGTATGGGGTTCTTTTTAGGGCGCTCTTCAGATTTGCCTTCACTAGCATAGATTGGTTGGTCAGAATTGATTTT
Source organism: Adansonia rubrostipa (assembly GCA_038381775.1). NCBI lineage: Eukaryota > Viridiplantae > Streptophyta > Magnoliopsida > Malvales > Malvaceae > Adansonia > Adansonia rubrostipa. The sequence continues at coordinate 2,341 of JBBYHM010160236.1, forward strand.
GAAGTTTTAGTATGAACATTCATGTCACCATCTTTGGGGTACCTAAAAATATGGAAGGCAACAATATAGGTGGAACAAGATGTAAAGAAAAGTCTAATGTTGACAAGAATTATGAACAAAAAGAATGAATGCATAATGCATAGTCATTTTCATTGATAATAATTAATAAGAGCTGCCTATATAGAGGATCCTACAATTCTTTTGGGCAAAAGCATGTAAGTTTAGTTCATAGCATTACTTTGAAATAAACTTGAATAGTACAAGAATCTTAGTCTTAATCTAAACACTCAAAACAAATCCTAAAATGCATAAACCAGCCTTCAGACTTGTAGTTGACATCTTTAGCTCATCAATGGTATTCATAGAGACATCCTTGAATGTTTTGTTCAATATGATCACAACACTAGCAGAGCCAATATTTACATGTCACCTAGGAATATTATTGGTTTATCCTCCATGTCTCATCCTAAAAAATGAGCCATCCTCTTCTCATGGTTCTTCTGAGCTTAGTTTCTTTGTTGTTGTGCACTGGGCTTGAATCCAACCCTCTTTTGTCAATATGGTTGACCATTTTCAGGGCTTCAATAACTTCTTGAAGGCATTTTTTGATTTCCTTTCCAGCTTAGGCACCTTTGCTGGCAGTCATTCAAACCCATGTGAGTACTCCCTAATAGGTAAGGCTGAACTATTGGTAACCCTTCCTTGATATAAGTAGCATTGACAAACTCAAAGGATTAGAAAGAGGATTCTAGGATATCTTCATCAAGTTTGACATATGGTGCATCAGTTGAGGTAGTAGCAATGATATCTTATTTTTTTTCGATGTTGACAACTTTATTGTTGATGGAGAACTTTAATTTTTGATGCAAAGATGATGGTATTGCCTTAGTAGAATGAATCCAAGGCCTTTCCAATAGGTAGTTATACAATGTCCATCACATGAAAGTCAAATTCATAAGTACATGAGCCAATTTGGAGTCAAATGGTGATGTTCCCTATAATGTTCTGGCAAGTTCCATCAAACGCGAGCACAATTGCACAACTAGTTTGGATATGAGATGCACCGATGGGGAGCTTGTTTAAGCATGACATAGGCATTACATTTAAAGTCAATCCATTATCGATAAACACTTTGGGCAAATAGTGCCTTTACAATATGTGGCGATATGAAGAGCTTTATAGTTTTCTCTCTCTTCGAGCGGCACTCCATCATCTTTGAAAGATATGTAATTATTGGCAATGATATTGCCTTTACATAAGCCTCATTCAAAACGTTGAGAAAGGCATTCCTGTGAGCTTTAAAGTTCAACAGTAGAGATAACACAAATATCTTAGCAGGTTGCTTGTTCAACTGATCGACGATGCTATATTCATTGTGTTTGATGAACTTGAGGAATTCTATAGCTTCTTTCTCATTCACTTGCTTTTTGAAGGCTAATGAATCTAAGTTTTTTGTTGTAGATTTCAGTGCTTGAGGAACAAGACTAGTATTCTCTTACTGAGTTTCACTTTTTGATACTGTTAGGGCATAACATCTACCATTCCGAGTTAAATAACTTACTCCTAAAAAGTTCATGCTCACTATTTGTTGATTAGATTCCTCGATGATTATGGTTTTATTTTCATAGTTCCAAGGATCCGCCTTATCATCCTTATAAGGGAAAGAAGATGGAAGTGGAATGATCATCCTTAGCGTGGGCTAGATAAGGGTGGCTTTGGCTTTCGATCAATTATCGTACAAGATCAAAGTCCTTCTAACCTTGTAATGAGGATTGCCTTCTTCTTCTTCTTCTATAGTGTTGACAAGTGGTGTTGCATTTGCAGACTCAATGTGCGAGGTTAACTTTCTGTCATAGAATTCAATGCTATCTTCGTTCATCATTTTTTGAACCATAGCAAGAAACTCTTTACATGTTTGAAGAATATGGCCATAAATAATATGAAAGTCACCAACATCATCAATTATTTCCTATGTCTTCTTGGTTGCATTAAGTAGCTTAGCTTGCACCAGGATTTGCCAAATCGAATTCATGGGCATTCTAACTTCTTCTATGTTTTCTACAATCTCGTAGTTTTCTTCCATGACCATTATCTTTAGGTCTAACATGGTGTGAGTTTGAGATGAATTGGCTTCAGTGTTGGACTTTGATTGCTGACTAGCTTTCATTTCTCCATTTCCTTTATCTTTGCAGATATTTGTTCTACCCAGTCCATTTTTCATGGCATCATCGATCATCCCATAAGTATGACCACATCTGTGAAGCTTTTTGCTACCTTTTCATAATAAGAGGCTTGCAACATGCCAATGAATCTAACAATCATCTATTTTTCTATCAGTAATGGATGAATCTAGGCAGCCTCCTCTATCTATCTTGCAACATACTACCTAAAACTTTCATTAGATCTCTTTTTCATGCTCATAAGAGATAGATAGCTTGAGATCCAAGCATTGGTAGGTCTTTCCTCATCAGTGGTATTAATAGATGGGTCGTTGTTTCTATCCCACTTCTCATAGAACTCGATCTCAGATCGATCCACCATCTTTTGGACCATTTTCAAGAATAATGGACAATGTTGCAAATCATCTTCTTGACCATAGTGGTAATAGGATGTTTCAACGGTATTTTTATCATTTATCACTATTCTAGCTTTCACGAAAGCTTGCCAAACCTTGCTCATCGGGGTTTTGACTTCTCTAATGCTTTTTTAGACCCAACAACATTTCCTATCGATTACCACATTCACTTTTGGTTTGACATGATTAGGGAGGGGATTGGCCCTAACATTAGGTCCATGACCCTGCTCGATCTTGATCACTCTTTTTTCTAGTAGACCATGCACTTTTATTTTAAATGAAGTGTAGTTCTCAATGGAATGGCATTGTGCTTCAGCATGGTATACACAATAAATGTTCTCATCATACCTCCTAGGGTACAGTGGTAATCTTAAGCTTATGAATACTGGGGCCACTAGCTTACCTAGTGAGAAGCGAGAGTAAATCTCTTTATAAGAGTAAAGTAGTGGTTCAAAGTGCTCCTTTTCTGGTGGTGCTTATTGGTTATTTAGAGTTCTTGCATTGTGCATATTGCTAGACTGTGCATTTTGGGCCATATTTTGCATGAGATTTGATGCAAAGCTCATTGCAGGAGCAAACTCAGTAGCATGGACTGGTTGCGGTGCTGATGAATAAGGAGTAAGACCCATATTCAACATGCTTGGGAGATATATAGGCTATGCTAAATGCAACTTTGATTAAACCTAGCCCTTAGGACCCATATTCAACATGCTTGGGAGATATATAGGCTATGCTAGATGCAACTTTGATTAAACCTAGCCCGATTTTCGTTAAGAACATTTATCTTATTTTTCTTGTCCTTACTATTTTCTTCACTGATCCAAATGTCTCCCTAATGGATATTCTATCATTTTTTATGGTATCCTTAATCCTTTCACCCGATATAACCATATTGACAAAATTTTTTGTGGCGCTTCCTAATAGCCTTTAATAGTAAGGAGCTTAGAGGCCAACAAATATGACTGCCATCTCTTTTTCTATCAAAGGAGGATGAACTTGAGTTGCCTCCTCTCTCTATCTCTGAGCATACTGTTTAAAGCTTTTGAAAGATTTCTTCTCCATGCTTACGAGAAAGAAGCGATCCAAAGCCCAATCAGACACATGCTTATACTGTTCAAGGAATATGCATGCCAAAACTACCTATATTTGAATCCTTATAAGATCAAGTCCTATGTATTACTGGAAAGCTACTTCAATCAGACTATTTTGGAAGTAATGGATCAGTAGCTTCTTATTCTCTTCATGCCCTGCCATATTATGACAGTACAGGCGAAGATGGGTAGTAAAGTTGGTAGTCCCATTATATTTTTCAAAATCAGGCATCTTGAACTTAGGTGAGATAATGAGACCCGAAACCAGCCCTAGTGATTTTATGTTTACGATTTCAAACTTATTACTCCATTTGCTCATCGAGGTCCAAGACTATAGGCCCGCACTTTGAATTCCTTGAATTAAGTGGATGCTGTTTTAGGATTGATTTAAATGAATGGCTAAGTTGGTGAGATGATTACCATCAAAAGATGCTGCCCACGTAATGCCTTTTCCTGAGCATTGGTGGCCTCAATACACCATTCAGATTGCTTTCAGGATTGGCTAGATCTTTTCCTACCTTGACTGTACTTTTTTACCCTTTTTCCTTCAATGTATTAGACAATAGCTGGGTAAACTCAACAATCTAAGCTCAGAGTTCCTCATTCTTATGGAGTGACTACTCTTGGGACTCTCTATACATGAGTTTGAGTCTTTAGACGTGGGCTTGATGATCATTTTCCATCGCTCTTTGATGATTGTGAGTGTTGTACCGATGGTGAGCTATATGTTTCATGTTTTAGATCACTTTCACTTTAAACTATTTTTGGATTAGGCCTTTATGATAGTTCATGCATATGTTTAATGCTATGAGACTGAACATGCACTCATGAAAATAAATAAATGAATAAAACTATAAAAAAAGATTAGGTTAGTCATGCAAATGTGAAAAGGACAACTAGATTAAGGGGTAACTCCACTAATAGCATCTTTCATTAAAGCAACAAAATGTCCTGATTACATACGACTACATTCAAAAATGCCTGACACAGTTACATTGCCTGATTACACGGTCTAAGAAATACAACAAATCTTGCTCATGAGCTCCAATGTGTAGGATACCATGTGTCAGGGATCGAGCTACATCCATTACATTTTTTGTCTCCACCTGTGCTACTTGAATTTGCTCTATGAGATGGCAATAACGGTCTTAATAGTTTTGGTGTGCATGATCAACCATTCAAACGCATTCTTGTTCCTACTATTCAGAGGCTCTCACCAGTGCATCAACTTAGTCTTAGCGAGCTTGAAGAGAATGCTCTAAATCTTGAATTCTAAGCATCAAAACTTCATTTTTGTCTCGGTTTGCTCTCAAATCTCAAATCAAGCTTCTAACTGTTCATTCTTCCTTTGACAAGTTGATGCAAGAGCCTGGGTTCTAACAAGCTTTTCCTTATTGGCCCTGGCATCTTCTCTCTATAGGTGTACTTCCTTCTCCAGAGTAGTAATTTTTATCCTCCACTCGGTCGGTGACTTTCCAAGTCTTTGAGACTTGCTTGCTTTGTTAAGGGCCACATAGTCTTTTTTCAAACTCTAAAGGTCCTCTTTGAGGTGATTTTTCTCCTTGATAGCCTTATTCATCTCGCTATCCCTGAGGTTAAGGTCCATTTTCAATGGATTATTTTCCTTCTTTAATTGAGTAACCTCCTTGGCAAAGGTCACCTTTTCTTGTTCAAACTCTCACCTGAGCAATTCAACTTCAAAGGGAAATTTGTCAACTAGCATTTGTGATGTCTTGACACTAAACAAGGGCACAATGTCATTAATTCATCGAGCCCTTCATTCATCTTATCCTCGGATCATACTACTCCCTCTCTAATACCTTTCCATGTAACGGGTTTGTTTCCATACAGGAAAGGTTAGTTGCACTTTTGACTTGTAATCGGGCTCACTATAGTCGAAATCCCACAACTCTAAGTCTTGGATGAAGAGGATGAACTGGCAGCACCGAAACTATCAAAGGACTAAAAGAGGATTGTAGCTAGTACTTCCCCATAATCCTATGAGTGGCACGCAGCTATAATCTCTGCATTGGCATACGACCATTTGTGGCCAAAACCAAAAGGCCTTCCAGATTACCTCCTCCCCTTGACATTTTGAAATTTTTGGACTCATTGGTCTTCTTGTCTTGAGGCTATTCCTTCTCAGGTACTTAGAGAAAAAGCTAAAGCTGGGTAAGAATCAATGCAATGTCTTGCTTTCTTTTGGGCCAAAGTGACCAATGATCCAAATGTGAAAGACTGGTGCACACTCAATGAAACAACCCTTAATTATTTTTGTACAAAAATTAAGAGCTTGAATAGTTTTGACAATGATGGCCAGGACAGGATTGATGTTGCAGCATAAATGAGAAAAGACATCTATTACCATAGCTTTAACATAGCCTAATGTCATGGGAAGTATAACCAGAACTTATATTGCCAAAGTGTAGATATCTTAGATTTTTCAAATGTCAACGGTACTTACCATCGATTCTTTCAAGCTCGCCTATGCATTCACTATTCCTTTTATTTTGATATGACTCTCAATCCTTGACTTATTGCCCCGAGGATTTAAGCCAATCTTTTCTTGAAGGTTGGAGGATTCAATGCTTTACGGTATATCCTGTCAAACTTTGCCCTTTCAATGTTGAGTAACGTAGTGCATTTGCCAACTATGGGGACCAAGTCTTTATGATTGAAAGTGAAGCACCGGCATGCTGGATTCCAAAACTGAAAGGCCGCTTGCAACAAACCAACATCCAAGTGAACTTGAAGTACAAGAGCAATATCTTCATACTTCTTAGTGAATGATTCCCTTTTAGTATTGTCCTAATTGGTCCATACAATCCTTAGATCTTGCCAATTATTTTGACGGAACACTATCTTGATCATTTCATGCACTATTAAGACATGCCTCAATATAACAATGTCTCCATCTTTACTTTGTCGGCATTCTGACCATGCTCAGACTTCCTTAAAAGGCTTTAGCTTCAAAGTAGACTATTGTTCCATGGCAAACATCCCTCAATGGACACTGAACCATCGACCAATTGTCCCATGGTAATGATAATTATGATGAAATAATGCATGCTGAAAAAAGAAAGCAAAAAGGGAAAAGTTAGTAACCACTACAAAGTACTAGGCAAAAGATAAGGAAATAAAAGAACAGCAGCAAAAGTGTATCACAAAATTTGCCCTGAGAATAAGTAGTATAATGCCTAGGGGAGACATGATGAATATAGATATTGAGGCATTAAACGGGCAACATGTTGGCATGTCCATATTAAAATTGTCTCTTCATGAAGCAACATGATACGTCGCAAGGACTAAGACTGACCTCTTAAATGATGACGTTCACTCATCACCATCTATGTTAAGTATGTACTAAGCCATCGTTCGAGCAACATGACGGCTTATTTCGGTCAGATATAACTATTTCAAGATAACATTGTAGGTAATGGCATCCACTTGTCTTTATCCACTTATTAAAGTGGACTTGCCATCAAACGTAAGGATATATCCTGAAGGAATGATCATAAAAATCACAAACGTGGGTGGCAATATTGGCTCATCATCGTCTGCATAACTATGGTATATAGGAGTAAAGGTAAGAAATGTTTCCCTGAGTGATCCTACTCTTTAGGTTATTCAAGCAGCATTCGGTGTGGTTTGACATGGTTTAGCTCTTAGGGCTCACTATTGAATTTAAGTCGACACCTATTTTGGAATTCGAATCACTCTTTCATCCAGTAAGAACAATCAAGGCACCCCAATCCTAGGCCCATCGTGGGTTTAGCAGAATAGGTTTGATCCGATGTATGTATTTCCCTATGCAAATGTAGAGGGGTACTAACGAGAGACATAGGTAGTTTACATCGTAGAAGGTTTTACCATTGCTATGCAGAGGGTTACTCGTAAAGGCAGATGGCTTACTTCCTCCTAATAATTAGGATACTAACCGCACCATGGTGTTTGGTGGGAATCTAGTGCAAATGTAAATGCACGGTGCAGGTCAGGGAAACAAGCAAACCTCTTTGTTTCACTCTCATATTATGATATTTATTCAAATCAATATTTATTTGGGCATGAATAATCCCTAATAATCGCAGGACAAAAACATAAACAATAGAGATCCATAGGCATAAAAGGGAATTATATCTAAATAATGATGAAAACTGAAGAACTAAGCTATCCAATTAACCTACACAGATGTTGGGAGGGATAAAGACCTCATTCAAAACCTTAAGGAAGGCATTCCTATGGGCTTTGGAATTCAAAAGCAGTGATAACACAGATATCTTAGCAGGTTGCTTGTTCAACTAATAACGATGCCATATTCACTATGCTTGATGAACTTAAGGAATTTTTTAGCTTCTTTTTCATTCACTAGCTCCTTGACAGCTACTAGATTTGAGTTTTTTATTGGAGATTTTGATGTTTAAGGAACGAAATTAGTATTCTCTTGCCGAGTTTCACTTTGGATGTTGCTGGGGCATAGCATCTGCCACTTTGAGTTAGGTGGTTAACCCCTGACAGGTCAAACATTTGTGGCTTGCTAACTAGATTCTCTGATGGTTAAGGTTTTGTTTTCATAATTCCAAGGAACCACTTTATTGTCCTTATATAGGAAAGGGATAAAAGTTGAATGATCATCCTTAGCATAAGCTGAACAAGGGTAATTTTGACTTTTATTTGATTATCAAACAAAATCAATAGCCTTCCAATCTTGTAAAAAAGATTGCCCTATTTTTTTCCATAATGTTGACAAACGATTTTGCATTTATAGACTCGATATATAGGTTTACTTTTCATCATGGAATTCAATGCTACCCTCATTCATCATCCTTTAAACCATAGTGCAAAACTCTTTGCATGTTTGAGGAGCGTGGCCATAAATAGTGTGGAAATCATGAAGTCATCAACTTTTTCCTTTGTCTTTTTGGCTACATTATCCAACTTAGCTTGCACCAAGATTTGACAAACCAAATTCATTGGAATTCTAACATCCTCTATATTTTTAATAATCTTGCAGTTCTCTTCAATAACCATTCTATTTAGATCTAACTTTGCATGAGTTTGAGTGAATTGGCTTCAGTGCCAGATTTTGGTTATTTACTAGCCTTTATTTTTCCTTTCCCTTTGCATTTGTAGATATTTCTTCTTCCTAATCCATTTTTCATAACCTTATCAATTATTCCATAGAGTACAGACTTTTGTGAAGTTCCTTGGGATGCTTTTCGCTACCTTCTCGTAATAAGGGGCTTATAATGTGCTAATGAATCTAATAATCATTTCTTTTTCTATTAATAAGGGATGGATCTAGGTAGCCTGTTCCATCAATCTCGAGGCATACTTCCTAAAACTTTTATCAGCTCTCTTTTCCATGCTCATAATAGACAGATAACCTAAGTTGGTCATCTATAGTCCTCTCCTCATCTGTGGCATTAATAGATGGATCAATGTGTTCATCCTAGTCCTCATAGAACTCAATCTCAGACAAGTCCATTATCCCTTGGACCATTTCTAATCATGCCCTTGACCGTAGTGGCAGTAGGATGGCCCAATGATTTCTTCACTTTAATATTTGATGTCTTAGACTATTTTGGCTCTCATTAAAGCTTACCAAACTTTATTCATTAACGTTTTGACTTTTTAATGCTTTTTTTAACCTAACAACTTTTCCTATCAATTACTGCATTTACTCTCGATTTTGTATGGTTAGGGAATGGTTTGGCTTCAACATTTGGTCTAAGCCCTTGTTTGACTTTGATTACACCTTTTTCTAGCAGACCCTGCACCTTCTCTTAAACAAGGTGCAATTATCAATAGAATAACCTTGTGCTCCAATGTGGTACTCGCAATAGTCATTCTTATAATATCATCTAGGGTATGATGGTGATCTTGGGCTTATGAATACTAAGGCCACTAGTTGAGTTGCCAATAAATAAGAGTGGATCTTTTTATAGGATTAAAGGAGTGACTCAAAGTGCTCTTTTTCTTAAGAGCTTGTTGATTGTTTAGAGCTTTTGCATTCTTCACGTTGCAATGTTACGCACTCTGGGATGTATGTTAAATAGGATTTGGTGCAAAGCTCATTATTAGAGTGAACCCGATAGCATGAACTAGTTATGGTGTAGGAGAGCAAAGGTTAAAACCTAGATTCAACATGTTCGCGAAGTACATAGCTTGCATTGGATGCAAACTTCAATTTAACTTGGAATGACATTTACCAACAGCATTTGCCTCCTCTTGTTACCCTTATTTACTGACTTCTTGATTGACCTGAATGATTCTCTAATGGATATCCTACCACTTTTGATAGTGTTATCAATCATTTCACCTAGTATAACCATATCGGTAAAACTTTTCATGGCAGTTTCTACCATCCTTTCGTAGTAAGGAGCTCGTAGGGTGCCAACAAACATGACCATCATTTCATTTTCAGTCAAAAAGGGATGACCTTAAGCTACCTCCTCTCTCCATCTTTGAGCATGTTACCTAAAGTTCTTAGAGGATTTCTTTCCATGTTCATGAGAGAGAGGCAATTCGGAGTCCAATAAACACGTGCTTATTGTTCAAGGAAGGGGCATGCCAAATCTACCCATGTTTGAATTCTTATGGGATAAAGCCCTATACAGAATCAAATAGCTACCCCAATCAATCTATCCTAAAAGTAATGAATTAGTAGTTTCTCGTTCTCCTTATACTCAACCACTTTATAGTAGTACATGCGAAAATGGGCAATGGGGTTAGTAGTGCCATTGTATTTTTTAAAATCAAGCACTTTTAACTTAGGCAAGATAATAAGACTCAAAATGAGCCTTAACAATTTTGTGTCCATGATCCAAAATTTGTCACTTCTTTCAACAGCTCGAAAGTGCTTCTCTAGTGACTAATTTTGTTCAACTCTTCATCCTTTTTTGATGACCTTTTTGATTTTTCTTATTTTATTTGTTCATCAAGGTCTAGGACTATAGGCTTTGCTGGTAAAGAGCCTGCACCTTGAAATCCTTGAATCAGATGAGACGTTGTTATAGTTTAATGTAAATGAATATCTAAGTTGATAGGATATTTGTTGTTGGATGATGTTGTCTATGCAATGCCCCTTCTTGAGCATTGGTGGCTTCAGTACCACTATTCAAATTACTTTTAAGATGGCTAGTTCTTTTCCCATATTGACTATGCTTGTTGGCCCTTTTTCCTTTAAAACCATGGATTATTCTTAGTTAACTCAACAATTTGAGCTTGGAATTTTTCATTCCTACAGAGTGATTGCTATTGGGACGTCTTACATATGAGTTTAAGTTTCTTAATGCGAGCTTAGTGATCATTTTCCATTGTTGTTCAATGATTACGAGTGTTATACCTATGACGAAATATTGGTTCATGTTTTAGAGCATCTTCACTTTAAATTATTACCAAATTTGGCTTTTATATTGTGTCATTAAAATGTTTGGTGCAAAGAAAGTGAGCATGCGATCATGAAAATAACTTACTATTAACATGAATGAAACAAACAATGAAAGAATTAGGTTAGTCATGTAAATGCAAATAGACAATTGGATTAAAGTAACTCAATAGCTTCTTTCATTAAAGTAATAGAATATCTCGATTACACATGATTACATTCAGAAATGCCTAACACAGTTACATTACTTGATTACTTGCTCTAAGAAATATAACAATTCTTGTTTATGGCTTCGATGGGCAGAATATTGCATGTCAAAGATCATGCCATATCCATGATGTGTTTTACGTCCAACTAGGTGGTCTGAATCTACTCGATGAGATGGCAATAGTGATCTTAATAGTTTTGGCATGCTTGATCAATCATCTGTAGCCACTTTTACTTTCACTATTTGAAGGCTCTTGTAGTTCATTGATTTGGTCTTGGCAAGCTTGTAGAGAATGCTCTATATCTTGCATTCTGAGTGTCAAAGTCACATTCTCAACATGGTTTGCCTTCCAATCTCAAACTCAACCTTCTAATCATCTATTCTTCCTTTGATAGGTTGATGTGAAGTTACGAGTTCTAATAAGCTTTTCTCTATTGGCCCTAACCTTTTTTTTATATCAGTGCAGTTCTTTCTCAAGGGAATTAATTTCTACTTCCTACTTAACTAATGACTTTCCAAGGCATCAAGACTTGTTTGCTTTATTTAGTGCCATAAAATCTTTCCTCAAACTCTCGAGATCTTCCTTGAGATAGTTTTTTTCTTTGACAACCCGATTCACTTCATCATCTTAGAGGTAGAACTACATTTCTAATTAACTCTTCTCTTAAGTGAGCGATCTCTTTGGCGAAGGTTACATTTTCTTGCTCGAATTCTAGCTTAAGCAATTCGATCTTAGAGGGAAATTTGTCAATTGGTATTTGTGATGTCCCAACATTGAACAAAGGAGAAGCATCGCTAATGCGATGGATCCTTCATTCATCATATACTGGGGTCATACTACTCCCTTTCCTATATCTCTCCATGCAGCGAGTTTATTTCCATGCATGAAAGGCTAGCTAAAATTTTGACTTGTGATTAAGCTTACCATAGTCAAAATCCCATAACTCTGGTCTTGGACGAAAGGGACGAGTTAACGGCACTAGAATTGTTAAAGGGCCAGAATAGGTGCATAGCTAGTACTTCCCCATAATCCTATGAGCAGCGCAGAACTATAATCTTTGCAGTGGTATATGATTATTTATGATGAAAACCAAAAAGCTTTCTATGTCACCTTTTTTCTTTAAAGGTTTCAAAATTTCTAGACCCATTGTTTCTTAAACTTGTCCTAAGGCAATTCCTTTTCAAGGACCTTAGAGATAGGGCTAAAGTAAGAAGTTGCATGATATTCTGTTTTCTTTAGGACAAAAGTGACTGAAAAGCCAAATGTGAAGGAGTAGTGCACATCTAATGAAGCAGCCTGTACCTATTTTCTTGCAATTACTGAGAGCTTTAATAGTTTCGATAATGATAGCCTGTGCAGGATTGATGTTGCAACATATCCGAGAAAAGAGAACAAATAAAGCCTAATGATTTTGGAAATATGACCAAACTATATATCGCCAGAGCATAGATATCTTGAATCTTTTAAAGGTCAATAGTATTTGCCATTTCTTCCTTCAAACTAGCCCATGAGATGTACTCATTATTCCCCTTCATCTTGATATGACTCTTAATCCAAGTCTCTAGTGCATGAGAATCTAGGCTAATCTTTTGTTGAAAGTTGGAGGGTTCAAACCCTTGCAATATATTCTATCGGCCATAGCTCGTTCAATTTTAAGTAAGAAGTGTATTCATCAACTATGGGGATCAAATCTTTATGACTAAAAGTGAAACATCAATATGTTAGATTCCAAAACTGAGATGCTGCTTGCAATAGACTGACACGCAAATGAACTAGAAGCAAAAGAACAATGTCTCTGTATCTTTTCATGAATAATTCCTTCTCAGTATTATCCCAACTGGTCTATACATACTTTAGATCTTGCCAATCATTCTGATGATACGTTATCTTGACCCTTTTATCTACCATTGATACATACTCCAGCTTGAGGACATCCCTATCTTCATGTTGCCGATGTTCTAACCATGCTTAAACTTCCTTAAAAGGCTTCAGATCTGAAATGGATTATTGCTCCATGATAGACACCTATTGATGAACACCGAACCATTAGCCAATTGTCCTATGATGACGATGATTATAATGAAATGATGCATGCATGATGAAGAAAAGAAAAAAAAGAAATGAGTTAGTAACCATACAAAATAAAAGGCACAATGATAAAGGAATGAAAGAATAACAATAAAAATGCATCACAAAATTTGCCCCCAGAATAAGCGGTACAATGCCTAGGGGCAGACCTGATGATCATGAATGTTAAGACATTAAACGGACAACATAATGGCATGTTTGCGTTAAAAATTGCCTTTTCACAATGTAACATGATACCTTGCCAGGATTAAGAATGGCTATTTAAACAGTGATGTTCGTTCATCACCATCTATGTTAAGTACATGCAAAGCCATCATTTGAACAAAATGACAACTTATTTCAATCAGATATAACTATGTTAATATGGCATTACAGGTAATTGCATTCACTTGTCCTCACCCACTTATTAAAGGGGATTTGTCATCGAACGTAATGACATATCTTAAAGAAATAATGGTGAAAATAAAAATGGCAATCACGGCTGACAATGTACCTTTATCATTACCTATGTAACCACGGTATACAAGAGTAAAGGTAAGAAGTGTTTCCTCAAGTGATCCTACTGTCCAGGTTGTTCTAGCTACAATCTAGTATGTTTGACATGGTTAGCTTATAGTGTACACTATATAGGTTTATGCTGATACCTAATTCTGTATCAAATCACTCCTTCATCCTGTAAGGATAGCCAAGGCATCTCGATCCTAGGCCTTTATGGGTTTGGCGAAACAGTTTGATTCGGTGGATGTATTTCCCTATGCAAATGCAAAAAGATAGTCATGAGAGATAGAGGTAATTTACACCTTGAAAGGTCTTGCCATGCCTATATGGAAGGTTGCTCATGGAGGCAGATGGCCTACTTCCCCCCTAATAATTAGGATATTAACCACACCATAATGTTTGGTGGGAATCTAGTGCAAATACAAATGCATGATGTGTCGGGGAAACATCCAAACCTTCTTGTTTGACTCTATAATACCATAATTATTCAAGTTTATATTCATTTAGGAATGAATAATCCTTAACAATCATAAGACAAAAACATGAAAGATAGAGATTAGTAGATAAAAATAAAAAGGAATTATATCTAAATAATTATAAAGACCGAAAAACCAAGAACTGGGTGAGAAATAGCTAGCCATAAGCCTAACTCTCTGAGTCCCTAATGGAGTCACCAAGTTATCATCGCATGCCATGCCTTTAAACTTCAGATGATCTAAAAGGCTTAACATGCTCAACTTAAAAATATATGATGGTTGGTGGTGGTCGAGCCTTCGAACTATCCCATGAACGGGATTTGGATTAGGCATAGTAATATGAAGGGGACAGAGATGATCAGGTGAATTGCTCATCCAAGTAGTCTCGAATAGCTATCTCAAAGTTGCCATAAACCTGGAGTAGCCATTGATCATTTGAGCTAGGCAGGATCAGAAGCCTATTGAAAATGCTATTTCGAGTTACAAAACTTGAAATGCTGATTTCAAGGTCTATAAAGTCCAGAGATTTGTTGTTGGGATCAGGATTTAGTTATGCATAGGGAAGGATTAACACCCCCAAGAAGCCCGAAATTAATACCTACTAACTATATCTCACTTCGATTTCAGTTAGATTGATTCCATTTAGTCATTATTTAGATATAACTCCTTTTAATGCATGAAGTTTTGTGAATTATAAATTCAGGTTTTGAAAGAAAATTTATTTCACCTATGCACAACAAAGGTAAAAGGAACATAAGGATTTTGGAGAAAATAATTTTCAAATTGAATTTTAAAAATTTGGATATTTTATGTCAAAAATTAGAGAGATATTGAAATGGAATATCGCTTTGCAATTTTGAAAGCGGTTTACAAACATGGATGCATAATGATCCTGGCAAAGAGAAAAGTGTTAGTAAGACAAAAAGGAATATAATAAATTACGTGAAAGTAAACACACATAAAAACATAAAAAGGAGGGATGACTAAAATGTATCTCGCAGTTGTCTTTGGTTATTGAAGAATAACCGATGTAACAACTTTGAGATATGGTTGGATTCAATGGTTATTTGAAGGAAGAAAAAGATTTTAATCAAAACAATTTGGGGCATTCAGAAGAGGGAAAATTTTTGGATATTTTTGGTAAAAGCGGGGCTGGAGTTTCCCCTTAGAGTAATGAGGTTGGAGTATCCCCTAAGATAAAGTTATGAGAATAATTTGGAATAAAGAGAAAATTCAAGTTCTTTTAATGAAAAATGGAGTTGGAGCATCCTCTTAGAGTAAGGGGGTTGAAGTATCCCCTAAGATGAAAATTTTAGATGATTTAAAAAAATAATGAAAAAATCAAATAAATTCGAGATAGAAAATTCAAGTTTTTTTAGTGAAAAATGGGGTTGGAGTATTCCCTTAGAGTAATAGGGTTAGAGTATCCCCAAAAATACAAATCTTTGATATTTTACAAGAAAAGTTTTTTTTCTAAAAAAAAGATTTTTAAAATATAAAATATAATATTTATATAAAACATATTTTTTACTTAAGCTTTGATCTAAGTCTAAAGGGCTTGTATGGTAGGGGAATCAATCGGATGCATTTTGAGACATTCAAACATCTCTCTTAAGGCATTTTAAAAATTTGGTTAAAAATACAGGACATCATTATGTCATTTGCATTCCTAAATTTATTTCAGGTTCATTTGAAGGCATTAAGGGGTAAATAAGGTACTGTTAGAAAGATAGCTCGATAAGGTTTAATATAAAAATATTCTAAAAATCCTAGAAAATCACCTTTTAGGCTGATTTACTTTTTGAAGTTAAGTCTGTCTTGACGCTGGTAGCATGTACTAGGAAAAAGGTATGATGGACTTTGCAAAATCATTTGGGCTTATCCAAAATTGTTGGAATGTGGTATTGTTGGAAAGATAACTTGATAAGGTTTAATGTAAAAATATTCCAAAAATCCTAGAAAATCACCTTTTAGGCTGATTTAATTTTTGAAGTTAAGTCCGTCTTAACGCTAGCAGCATGTACAAGGAAAAAGGTGTGATGGACTTTGAAAAATTGTTTGGGCTTATCTGAAATTGTTAGAATGTGAACAGTATTTTTTCAAAGAGGGAATTTTGTAAAATTTCTAGAAAAATCATCTAACGGGCTAAAATGGCCCAAACAGAATATATCATGCTATTTTAGGGGTTTCCTATAGCAAAGGCTTGAAAAATTGTAACTCTCTCATACGAAATGATCTGAGGGCAAACAAGGCACCATTAGAAAGGTACTTTGATGCCCTTTAAGGGAAAAATATTAGAAAATTCAAGAAAAATCATTCATTACCTGAAAATATTTTTTCAAACTTAGACTATGGTGCTACTAGAGAGGGAGATTATTCGATCTTTTAGTTTTTTCTAGGATAGGCTCAAACCTAGGAGGTTGGAACATCCGTGATAGAAAGGGACAAGTAACATGGGCATCATGAATTCATTCCACAACCTCGAAATAGTTTAGGACAATGAAAGAACCCATTGACCACATAACTAAAGAGGGTACTAGACTTAAGATCAAGACTTAATACTTCAACAAAAGAAAGTAGCATTTTATTCCATGAATCTAGACCTAGAAGGTTTAGATTGTCCCCAAGATTGGAAGGCTAATTTTAAGAAAACATCAAAGCCATGCTATTCTTTATCTATTGAGGTAGCACAAACTTAACTTGAGGACTTGTTTTTGAAAATCAAATTTTTATAACAAGCGAGCTTGCTTTTTGACAAACAAATCATGAATAAAATTCAACATGCACAATGATAAATGAGTATCACACATGCAAACACCCAACGATGACACTTTGACATGGAAAAGGTAAGAAAAATGTGGACAAATGACAAATAAGGTGCATGCTAGTGATATGAACATATCTAAGTGAAGAAAAGTATGTTGGAGTTATCAAGACAACATTTTTATATTATGAAACTCATTTAAATGCAAGAAAATGCATGAGCATATGACATGCATGTTATGAAAGCATTTAAACATGTGTTAAGCATATAAAAAAAGTTGAAACATGACAGAAAATGCATAAATAAAGGGGTTGTTTTGATGATGAAATGAAAGATAAGATATTTGGCCTACCATGCAATATCAAGGCATCAAGTGAACATTAACATTGTAAGACTACCACAAACAAGCAGTAATGATGCATAAGAACCTTAGAAGGGTCATGGTAACATAAAAGGTCACTAAGATGATAAAATGTTGAAAAAAATCAGATAATATGCAGAGTCAAGTAGAGAAATTAAATCAAAAGTTTCAAGCTTCAACCTTTTCTCTGAGCAGCAACTTTGAACTCACCTTTTTTAGGATGAATAGCAAGAAAGTGATTAAAAGGAGTAGCTTTTTAGTTAGGTATGGATAGTGAGTTTTAAAAGGGAATATGAGTGAAATAGAGGTTTTTGAAAAGAATTTTGGTGATGATTTTGAAGGGCTCCGATAATGGATAAAAGTTTCATATTTTGGTGGCTGAGGAATATTAAGGGAATATCTAGAAGTGGGTGTTTTTTTGGTGAGAATTTTTTTGGTAGAGTTATTCTTTAGTTAAGTCCAAGGTTGGCTTATATAGTCATGTGACTGTGAAGACAAAAGACGAAAAAACAAGGGCATTTTTGGGGTTTTGGTATATGTACCTCATGTAGAGATCAAGTACAATGCTTAGCTGCCATGCAAACCCATTGGTTTGCTTAGCAAATATTGTGGATCTAGGCTACTTTATGCAGCTGAGCATTGGGAAAATTCAGCCTTAACCTTTGACAAATTGCATAACGTCATGAAATGCCCCTTATTATTGGTTATTTGGGCCCCAAAATTTTGTTTAAATCCAATCACAAGCGCAAAGATGGAGCCTAGTATGAATTTTAATAATTTTTGGTGCAAGAAACATGTTTAAATCGATTTTTGAATTAGTGGTGCAAGGGCTAAAAAATGGCTTGAGTTGGGCAAAATGCCTTTATGTATTAATACATTAACATTATGTCTCGATACACAGGGCAATTTTTACCCATGAGTATCAATACAATGAAGCATGTATCAACACCAAGAAAAAAAATTTATTTCCAGTCTCGAGACTTAGAGGTATGTATCGATACTTCATGGACTTGTATCGATAATCAAGCTTGCATATTAATACATTTTGCCAAAAATCACAACTATAGCTACTGCCAAGGTCTCATTGATACAACCATGATGGGTATCGATATATCTAATTAGGTCTCAAGATCGAACCCCCATGTATCGATACTACACATAAAAATTCAAATTTTTGGCAATACAAAAGCCTATTATTAATATTTATGCACTGATATAACTGGCATGTACTTGTGGCTTCCTTAGTTACCTCACCTTTACCTATGTACTCATTTGAATCACTTTAGTGATACCCCAATTATTGACCATTGAAGCTTCACTCTTATGTTTTTCTTTAATGCAACCCATAGGCATTTTAGATTTCCTAAAAAAACTTTTTTTGATTGGCACTGTGTCACCTAATAGTGCCTGGTGATATGGCATTCGACAATCACCCGCAGTTTATTTTTTTTATTCTATCACCTTTAAATTATGTCTTCAGATGCCAAAAATATGACCCAAACAAAATGAGGTGTCTATGATACTATTTCTAAGCTTTCTCTCAAAATTGAAGTACAGTATGGCCATGTTCTCCTATAGAGTTAATGTGGGTTTGTAGGACTTTAATTTTTTTTTTGCCATTTGTCCTGCTTGGGTGATAGCTAAATTAATCTACTCTATGAGATAGTCAAGTTACATTTGTTGACCTTTACAGTGAGCTTGCCATCTTTGGTGCTTGAATTTACTCCACCATAACTTGTCATCCCAATATGAATTCTTATCCGGATAAGCTCATATCAAAGCACAAATATCTTTTCCCCTCTGTTGCAATTCTAATCCTATCTTTGCAATAGTGATTGTAAAGGCTTGTCTTTCATCAAACAACTAAGATGCCCTATCCCATTCTTGTCCCATAGCAGTTTAAAGTTGTTCATTCTTCTCAATGGACCTTTTTACCAAGAGATGAGTATTTACATGCTCTTTTTTTTTCTCTTTCAAAAATTGCCTCTTTCACTTCTTCTTCTAATGCCTTGGATTTCTAAACATCTAGTTCCTCATGAAGCCTATGCGTTTCTTCCATCACTCCCTTGGAAGTCCCACTAAAGCACCTCGATATCCCATAGAGTTTTAGTTTCTTATTTTGCTCAATCTAGTCATGCTTCATTAAATTATAGTTTTCCTCCATTCTCTCTACTTATTTCCCTTTGCTCCCATCTTTATTCTCAGATAAGCAACTTCTTCTTGAAGTATTTTATTTTCATCATTCATTTTTTTTTGTTCTCTAGTAGCTTCTTCCTTAACCAAACCAACCTCAGAAGGCATGAAAGTTCTAGTCAGATATGTACTAGAGAAATGGCCCTAACTGTGCTAGGAATAATCAAGTCACATCCACAGATTTTTCTCTAAGCATCATAGCCTAGCATGGTTTGATTTGTATATGCATGTAACCCAGACTCACATCTCTTTCTCTAATGCAAAGTAGCTGCTTAAAGTGTTTTTTTGTAATTTTCACCCTGATATACCAGATCCATGCTAGCCATATTTAAGGCAATAGGAATAACCTTCCAATAAAAGTGCATAGACCACAGTGCCCCATATACCAAGTAAAGGCACAAAAAGTAGCTCACCACATTGATAAAAAAGTGCTTCGGCAATAACCATGGTGCTCTGCAGGTTATATCACTAGGAGACAAATTCTTAAGTTTTTTAACCCATTGATTCTTAGTTCCAATCTGAGCTATAGCTTCTTAATAAACTCTTGAAAAGGGATACAATGGGGGAAATAAAGTTTGATCTTTTCGACATTATCACTCTAAAAATGACTTCAGCCCGCAATATACAATAGGAAAGCACTCCTAAAGAATCTACATTGAGCTTTTTTTCAACATATGTTGAGTGCCCAAATCATTTCTACTAAAATGGCTAGGGTCAGATGCATATTTCTTTCTAAGCTACTAAGCAAGTCTGCAACTGCTACTTTGCATGCCCCAATATCCTTAGAAGAAAACCAAACCATATATGGTGAAGGCAAAAGCATCAAGGGCCTTTTTAGTGTTAGAGCATTTCCAGATGTATTTCTTCAAAAATTGCCATGAAATAACACTAATGTTTCCTTTTTGTTTGGTAAAATGGCAACCTATCTCTAAGTCTACATCAAGAACTTTGCTTAATTTTTTATGAAAGCTAGTCGAGTTACATTCCTTGCACTAAATAGGCTTTGTCTCTTAGGGTCCAAGTCTGAGCAAGGTTAAGATCTCTTCCATATTCAAAGTCACGTCATGTTGATGAAGTGAAAAGCACCAAAATGATGGATGCTAAAACTTAATCATGTCTCGAACTAACTGCTCATTAAATTGTACTTTAATGAGAAGGGCAAATATAAATCGAGTCCATTTAGTGTTTCTGCATTGACCCCATATCTCTGCCAATTCTTTTAAATTATTCTAATAAAGATCTAGATGTGTAATTTTTTACTATTCTAACACATAACTTTTCATTATGAAGTCCCAGTACTTTTTTTATTGAACTTTGACTCGTAATGAACTTCCTCAAAATCCCTAGAAATAATCATCGCATGCACTTTTTTGGCCATAAAGTTAAATAAAAATTGATCAAGTTGAAATTTTATGTTAAAGCAAAAGGTCCCTATATGCATATGAGGAAAAAATGCACTAAGAAAGGGAAAAGAAAATATAAGTCAATATCCATAAGAAGTTTAAAATTTCAAAATAGAAACAATACAATTATGAATTAACTACATAAATAAAGACAATAAATTATTCAATGAAGATATTAAAGTTATTGAAATAAAATAAAAAGCAAAGAGAAATGGATAGTGTTGTCCTTTTGTGTATCATTAACTTTTGGTGACAACTAGATTTGGGCATGGTTTTAACTGGAAGGTTACTTGGTTCACTATATATGGTTTATGTCAGACCTTTAATTTGGTTCTTAAATTCCTTTAGCCTAAAAAGGACTAATGAGATACCTTATACTTATCCATTGCGAATTTATGTCGGAATAGGTTTAATTTGAGTGAACATGTCTTTTATGTTTGTAAGAAGGCTAACATCTCGACCAAACAAAGGAATCTACACTTGGTATTACTAGCCCAGATAAAGGCTAACACCTTGGAAGGCAGAGCTACTTCACCATCTCCTAAAATATTGGGTACCCATGCCACCTCTATATCTAACAGAGAAGAAAATATTGCATATGTGCACAATGTGTGCGAAGGGAGAAATATACCTTTCTATGACAAAACTAAAACCCGCTATCCTAATCCTAAAAGACAAAAAGCAGACACAAAAATATTACTGCAAAATAAATATTAATATAGTGAAAAGAAAATTTTTCTTAAAAAGGGAATTTAAAATTAAATACCAATTGAAATTGAATCAATTACAATTTAGATAGCACATAATTAATTAGGCTGGAGCCTAGATTTCCCCAATGGAGTCGCCAAGCTATTGCAACATGGCCTGGATATTAATCCTGACCAAGCTTGACTTAAATGGGCCTTGCTCCTATATTTATTGATATATCACTATTTTATATTCTTTTATTTACAAGGGCCATATCATTATCGATAATTTTTTTATTTTCAACGACTGAGTGGTTGGGATGAATCACTTACTTGACTTAAACTTAAATAGTCATTATGAAATGACTATTTATTTGGAGTCGCCACCAATCTTTTTTGGCTAGGTGAGATTTTTCACTGACCAAAGTTCATATTTCGAAGGCTATGAAACCCTAGAATACCAACTTCGAGGTCTGTGATTACACTGGAGACCATATAAGAGGGTTCGAGACTAGATTACAATCATAAGGATCAACCCTTTTATGATGCTCAGAAATTGATATCTTATTAATTAAATATTATTGAATTTTAATTTTTTATTGGTCTCAAAACATGGAATTTAATTATAAATTCTCAAAATAATACTTTATGAAACATATTTATTATTTCATGTTGAAAAAATCAAGTTTTTAAAATTTTTGAAATTCAAAATCTCTTATGCACCCCATTAGATGACCAATGGAGCATGAAAGTTTTTTTGTCATTCTCTTTTGGACTGACCGAAAAACCAAATGAACATAAAAGGTTTTAAAATTCAAAATATCTTTCACACTTCGCTGGAGGTCCCAAGGAATACGAAAGGTTTCATCTTTCTAAAATTTACAAAATTCTCGAATATCACTTTGAAAAAGATTTACTGTTATTAAAATAATCTGTAAAACCCTTTCATATTTTGGGAGAAATTGCATATATTACTTTAACTCAAAGACATTGCCTTAGTTTTCTAAAGACAAATTTTTAATTTTATTAAAAATATTTATAGAACATTCTAAGACCCGTTAACAATATAAAATGTCAAACTATTTCTAATTTGTACCTTTGACATGAAAATATACTAGTAACCTCATAAGACTTTATTCTAATCAAAATTACCAAAATACCCTCAAGGTATACCTTCGATATGAATCCTATAACTTTAAAAGACTCAAAAATAGCAATAAAAGGGTGAACCTATCCTAAATATAAACCTTTGGCATAAAAGCATCCTGGTGACTATATTGGAGTTAGTTTTAAGAAAATTACCAAAATGCCTCTAATATACCTTCGACGAGAAAGTATCCTAGTAACCTTAAAAGACATGAAAAGATCATAGAAGGGTGAACTTATCCTAAATGCAGATCTTTTGCTTAAAAGTATCTTGATGACTATTTATGACTCGATTCTAGAGAAATTATCGAAATGCCCCTAGGGTGTTCTTTCGACATGAAAGTATCTCGACAACCCTAAAGGACATGAAAAGATAACTAATGGTGATTTTTACCCTAAATGGGTAATTTAGATGACAAATATGACCTAAAATATAAAAATTACTGATAGGTCCCTAAATTTCTCAAATTTACATATTAGTCCCAAATTCACTAAAAATGCTAAAAATGTTTTTTTGCCCAAAATAACCTAAATGGATAATTTAGATTTTAAAGTAACCTAAAATGCAAAAATCCAATTAAATCCCTAAAATTTTCAAAAATTACATTTCCTATCCTAATGAAGAACCGAAAGAATACAAAAAGTTTTAATATTTTTAACACCCTACTAGAGGACCTGTGGAATGCTAAAAATATTTTAAAATACTCTAAGTAAATGATTTAATGCTAGAGACGACCATTTTGACCTAAAATGCTAGATTTTCCTAAGGGTCCTTGAACTTTTGTAAGTTTGCAAATTTGTCCCTGCATAATTAAAACATAAAATCAAACATCATATAAATCAAAATAATCACAAAAATCACGTAAAAATTCACAAGCAAGATTTGGCCACTTGTCCCTAGAATATATTTTTCAATATTTACACAAAAGTCCTTAAACTTTTTAAAATAACAAAAAAAACCAAAAATAAAAAAAATGTATTTTAACTTGATATATTCATAAAGTACACTCCTAAAGGTGCATGTGTGTTATGGCCAAGCATGGAGAGGCTAAAAAATGTTTTTATTATTATTTTTTTAAATTTAGCCTCTAAACTTTTTATATTTACGAAATGGCCATAAAAATAAAAAATCATCACATATACATTCATAAGTTTTAGCTAACCTATAATAATCTACTAAACAAAATTCTTTATCAACTAAATGATCACACATTCATGTTTTATCAAACACAAATCAATGCCATCATATGATAAAATCATAAAAATAAACATATAAACATGTGATCTCAATATAATAACAAGAAAACACTAAAAGAAATAACATACATATGAACATATATATGACAAATATAACATAAAAACCAACATCATATCAACATAAACATGATTCATGAAGAAGAATAATCTACTAACAAGAAAAATTAAACAAAAATAATTAAATCAAAGAAATTGGTTCATGACCATTACGCTTAGTCTTTCAACATGGATCAAAATCCATAAACTTAAGCATGATTTTGGCTTACCAACAAGAGGAAGAATGAACAAAAAAGAATAAAAAACCAAAGCTTTTAGGAAGAATTTTACCTATTAAAAAGCTTTTGAAACTTTTGTTTCAATCTATCCCTTTTTTTTCAAGCTCTAAAACCTCCTAAATGAATTTTACCTATTAAAAAGCTTTTGAAATTTTACCAAAGCTTTAATAGGAATATTTAAAGAATTTTGAAGTTTAAAAAGTTAAAAAATTTTGCCAAAAGTTTTACAGATAAAGGAAAGCTCATATTTTGAAACTGAGAAAATTTTAAAGAATACATTGAAAATTATATAAAATGGATTAAATACAGCACATTATCCAAAATATTAACTATCAAAAATGAAAAAGGTAAAATTCTGAAATCCAAAATAAATTTAACCAGGAATTTTATGATCATAATACTTGCGATGTTGTGAAAATTCAAAATTAATTAACAAAATTGACAATTTGACACTTTGTGGTAGAAAATGCTAATACATATTTTTTTGAATCTTTTTGATTTTTTGGAATGCTTATTTGCATAAATACTACACAAGTGTTAGTAAAAATATATAACGATTAACTTTTCAAGGTTTATGAAAAAAATCCCAAAAATTCATAAAAATAGAAAATTTGACAGTGATATCATCTGCAAGAATGATTTTCCAAAATTTGACTAAAGAATATCTAAAAACTAATTTGTCTCTTAAATATTCATCTTTTTATCCGTGATCGATCTTCCAATGGCATTTTTTCTGTCACATGCCAATTTGGCCATTTATGTATGATAGAATAAGTTAACAAAATGTGAAAACAACTAGGCAAAGGTTGACCTTTATCAGGGCGCTAACTATATCTTAGTCTTAGATAACTGGGATTACCAAAAAAATGGGCTTGGATGAAATCAAGTGTCTACATTCTTCAGTCATTGCATGATTTTGAGTCACCACTTGTAATTTCACACTTCGTCATCAATGAAAAGTTCTTTTGGGTTCTAGATCAAAAGGGACAAGTTCCAAGCTTCTAACTTTTCATAAACAATGACCAAAGGTACCTAAAAATAAAAATAATGTCTAAATTAAGATTAAATTGCTTGGTATTGATATTAGCAAAAATTAGTTAAACAAATCCCTAGCAACAGCTCCAAAAACCTATTGTTCAATTTCCATATGCAAGTGCATGTATCATAATCAAGTAATATAAAGATAAAGTAAAGTATCATTCCCACGAGAAATTATACTAAAACTCGCTAATTACTAAATATAAAATAAGTTAATCTCATCCAAACAACTAATTAAAATATTGTAAAACAAAATTTAAATGACACTGAAGTTAAACATATTAAGAAAAGAACTTCAATAGGTTTTACTTAATCAACGAGAAAAGCCTAGAATTGCAATTTCCCTCAACACTTCATTTGAACCTGTTTTATCCTCTTAACTTGACTAATGATAATGAGTTTTTAACCTAAAGTTCTAATTTATTTTAAAGTATCTTTCATTGGTCTTATAAGAATATCTCTTTTAACCAATTTACTATATTCCTATACAAATTAAATTAAAAGAAACTCATTAAGCTTAGACTCTAATTTGGTTACATATAGCATGCTTGTATATTCATATCTAACATGCAAATTAATTTATCCTAATAAATGAATATGAAATATACATATCGTTCAGTCTAGGTTTAAACACAAAATTCCCTCTTCCAAGTTCATTAGGGTTACCAAACCAATCTATTTATGACCAGTTAATTAAAAGTTTTAAGAACAAGATTAAAAAAATAACTCAAATATCATTAAATCAAAAAAAAAGAAGAAAATAATCCAACCTACATATTAAGTTCCATTATAACCCTGGAAAAATAAAATTAGTTCATCTTGATTAAATAGAAAACAAAACACTAGAGTTTCACTATCAAAAACATTACAATAAAGAATAAAAAATTAAAGGAAAGAGAAAACTAAGAATTGTCAGGTCTTGGCCTTTATGCTTTATCAATCTTTCTCCAAGTGCAAAGTGTTAATGGCTACTCTTCTTTTCAAAACACTAGAGAAAAAATAAAAGCTATAAAGTGTGTGGAATATCTATAACTATAATCTTAAGAGTCTAATATATAAGCAAAACCTTGGAAAAGAGAAATTTAGTCTAAAGTAGCTTGGACAAGTTATTTTCGGAAACTACCAAACTAAATCCACCTTACTTTTCTATTAAATAATTCCACTTCTAGAAACTCTTTCGGGTTTTAATCTACAAAAATATGAACATATTTAAATTACTATATAATTAAAATATAAGGAAGATATATAAAACTAAATTAAAAATACTAAGAATAAATAAAATGTAAATAAAAATTTCAAAGACCTAGCTATAACTCTATTTTATAGAATCAGAATTCTAGTATCTAGTTATAATTAATGGAAGGCATCTATCATCCTTGGACATGAACTCAATATTTTACGAAGGATTTCTTAATTAATTAAGTCTTATTGTTTTGATTTGAATTGCATTGTATTTGTATTTGTTTCATGTACATACATATCACATACGTATTAACATAAAATAAACACTATAACAAATTAGGGATATAGTGGCATTTTATGTTCAGTGTTTAAAATATAGGAAAGAATTTAGTGGTGTTTTCAACATAAACGCCACCAATAAATAAATCTTAGCAACATTTTAGGCAGTAAAATGCTGCTAATAGTAATTTATAATTACGCGATAATTTTTTAGGTGCCAAAAGCAGGACGATATTGTGTTAAAGCTGACATTAGTGGCATTTTAATATTTTAACGCCACAAAATTATATTATATAATGATATTTATAATTAAAAATGTCATTTTTTTATTTATTTAGCGGCATTTTTATAATAAACATGGCTAAATTGTATTATATAACGGTGTTTCATTAGTTAAACACTGCTAATGTCTTAATTGAAATCTCTAAATAGATTTTCCTTAAATCTGATGAAAAAAACCATCAAGCTCTAATAAAAACCCTCTATAATCTTCGATGCCATTATCCCTAAATCTATCTCTACTGTCATCGCTAGATTTTTCACCATTGTGGCCATTATCGTGCTCTTCTACTTTGTGAACATTGCTGGTCCTTTTCTTGTTTTTGTTTTGTCTTCTTTGTTTCTAAGTTAAACTCTCTATCTATTGCACATTCTCAGGTTTCATTCTTTTATCCTTTAAAGCAATAGATCTAGAGTTTCTTTCTCTGATGCTCTTTGGTATTTTTATTCAAATTTTTGTTTAATTTGATCATTTTTCTTTTTTTCTTAATTTTATAGTTGATTGGAGTTAAAGATTACAAAAAATTCACTAGTATTCTTTCCATTATTGTTGCCTTTCAAGTGTTCTTTGAATTTAAATGTGGTTAATATAGATAATTAGGGCAAATGTCCAGCATTCCTTGTCTCTCAGTCCACACCCTTCTTTCTTTTACAACCCTTTGCAAACTCTTCTTCTTCTTCTTTTTCTTCTCTTTATTATTGTTAGAGTAAATTTTCCAATGACAGAACTTGAAAAAAATAAAAAGACCCAAGGAAGGTAAGAGATATACGAAGATATATATTTTTTGGGGTTTTTTTTGGATGCTCTTTAATGGAAAAATGAAGACCAAAATCCACAGCAAAGAGAAGATAGTCTTGAATTAGGGAACAATCAAAAGCAGTGGGAATCTTGTGTGGCATATGTTAGATGTTTTTGTCAATGCTTTTAAATTTGTTAAGTTTCATATGTGTTTTTTTATCTTGTTTCTCAGTTTGCTAGTTTTGTTGCATGGGATCTTTTGGATCTTTTCTTTCCACTCTCTAAAGTCTAGATTTAATTAAGTATTTTTTAATTTTGGCATTATTTTTTATGTTTGATTTAGGGTTTTTTATGATGTCTATCGTAAATGGGGTACTTTGAATTGCATTGCATTTTTGTTGTTTAATCTGGATCCTCTATTATTGAAGACAAATGGCTATTTCCCTAATTGATGCCCCATTCACCTTGTAATTGGGTAGTAATTAGAATTCTTTGACAGTTCTATTGTAAATTGCTTCTTGGTATTTCATTTCCACCAGGGTATTTATAAATGATGTGACAGATTCAAAATTTGTATTTTAAGTCTAGATTCTAAAATGTGATTTTTCTTGTACTGTTCTTTCATGAGTTTCTAATGTTTCAGGAGGGCAAATGATAGTTTTTTTGCCTTGTTATTGTTTTATTAGTTTCTGCTAATATTTGGGGAAATGGCATGCACTTTTTCACGATCTTTTTTTCCTTTTCTTTTAAATTTCCAAATGCAAAATATATTTTCTATTTTATTTTATGACTAAAGTGTTGGTGGCTCTAAATCATAGAAAGTGATTATTATGTATAATGTATATATTTATACATTATGTTATATAGTATGTAACATATATATACCAATACATATATGCTATTATTATATATTTTATAGCAAATATATTATATACTATGTATAATATATATTATCTACTATATCTTATGTAGCATATAATATATATACTGATATATATATATGCTGTATATTATATATATTATATATATACTAATATATATGCTATATATTACATATTATACTATATGTGTTATATACTATGTATATATAATATATATTATTATATTATATATTTTACATTATATATATTATAATACATGTTAGTATATATAAATTCCACTTTTTTTGTTCTTTAGTATAATCATCTAAGTGACTACATTTGTGTGGCTAAGATACTTTTTTTTATGAGGAATCGATTACAATTCAAGTTATTTTTCATTAATTGTAGAATTTTCCTTTTGATGTTGTAGTCTCGTAGATTCATTTGAGTTGGAGGACAAAGAAAATAGTTAAATCTCATAAAATTTAGACTTCTTTTGACTCTTTTCTTCTTCTTAGTGTTGTCCATTGTCATCCATCTGCTCATAATACTCCAAAGTTATCAACAAGAACTTATTCTTTTAGGTAAATTATCTTTCTAATTATCCTTTAAGTTAAAAAAGTATTTTTATTTATAATATTATGGAAATTTCTTTTGTAAGGAGCTCATATTATTGGTTTCTTTTGTTATGAGTATAGAATACTTTAAATGGATTGTTGTGCTTGCTAATTTCTAGCTAATTTTTTAATTGTCATTTTTTTTTGCCTTGGCTACATTAAGTTATAATTAAATACTTATATTATATTTTTTTTGTATTTAGACTTTCTTAAGTAGGAAATGGATAATAGTTGGATGCAAAAGTCGAGGCTAAGTTAAAAGTACATAGATGAAGTCTTAACTTTGCTTTTCATAAAGCAAGCAAAAATAATAGGATACTATCTCCTTGTTTAAGGTGTGCTAATATTGATTGGCATATGCATGAAATTATCTTTGAACATTTAATTTGTTTTGGATTTCCTCTCGGAGTACACATAATGGTATTTTTATGGAAAGACCATGCCTTTTAGATCATCTTTTAAAGTACCCCAAAGTTCCACTAGTAGCTATCAACATCATCTACTAGAGAGGATGACATAAAAGGCATGTTGCGAGATGCATTTAACCATAGTTTTCAAACTTTTACACTAGAAGTTTTGGATTTGAAAGAGAACAATGCTTGAATGAATAATTTTTGTTGAAATAGAAAAAGAGGTAGGTGATCAAGAGCCCAATGGGGAAGCGACAAGGTATTATAAGTTGCTTAATGAAATGACTGAAGAACTTTATAAGGGATCTAAGCATTCAAAATTGTCTTTATGTATTCATCTTTTTCACTTAAAATGCTTAGGTTGGTGGATAGGAAATTCTTTGACACTATTATTAGAGTTTCTTAAAGAAATATTTCCTTTTGCTAAAATCCCTAAGTGTTGCAAGGATGCTAAAAATATGATAAAAGATTTGGGTCTTGGATATGAAAAAATTCATAGTTGCCCAAATAATTGTATGTTGTATTGGAATGATAGAATAAATCAACAATTTTGTCATGTCTACAATAAGTCTTGATGGTTGGATGAAAATACAAAAGATAATGCACTTAAGCTTAAAAGTGAAGTACATTAAAAAAAAGCCTACAAAGATTTTGAGGTATTTTCCCTTAATACCAAGACTTTAATAAATTTTTATGTCTTTAAAAACATTTGATTCTATGAGATGGCATCATGATGGAAGGATTGATGATGGGTTATTAAGGTATCCTACAGATTCTCTAGCTTGGAAAACATTTGACAAAAAATTTCCATGCTTTGGTAATGATCTTCAAAATGTAAGGCTTGGACTTACATCTGATGGTTGTAATTTGTTTAAAATGATGAGTATTTTTTATAATACTTGGCCAAATATCTTGGTTCCTTATAATTTATCTCCATGGATTTGCATGAAAAAATCTTCCTTTAACCTATCTATGATAATTCCTATGGAGAAAGGTCCAAGGAATGATATTGACATTTATATGCAACCTCTTATTGAAGAGTTAAAGCAGTTATGGGAAGGGATTAACACATATGATGCATAAAAAAGAGAGAACTTTAGTTTATGTTAGCTTTACTATGGACTGTAAATGATTTCTTGCTTATGCAAATCTCTTTGGGTTGAGCACCAAAGGTCGTTATGCTTATCCTTGCTGTGTTGCGCAAACATGTTTGAAATGGTTACATAACGAAAAGAAATTCACTTATATGGGACATCATTGGTGGCTAGATTAGAATCATAGATTTTGATTCCAGAAACATATCTTTGATGGCACTGAAGAGTTTAAAGAAGCTCCTAAGCCTACTATTGGGTTTGATATCTTATTGATGTTGAAAGATTTCACTTATGGAAAAACTAATCAGGCAAATGGCACACAATCGAGGAAAAGAATGAAGGAGGTGTATGAAGGTGATGATGTTGAAAATTAGAGTTATGAAAAGGAATATGAAAAAGATGATCTAAATGAGGTAGATTTATGGAAAAAGTATTTTTTTTAGCTACCTTATTGGGAGCATGATTTATTATGTCATAACCTTAATGTGATGCATGTAGAGAAAAATGTTTGTGAAAATATAATCGAGACAATTCTTAATATGGATAGGAAAACAAAAGATAACTTAAAGAGTTGGCTTAACCTACTTGATATGGGAATTCACCGCGATCTTCATCTAGAATTACTTCCAAATGGAAGGTTAAGTTTGCCACCTGCTTGCTTTAAGATGTCTAAAAAGGAAAAAGATGTGTTTTTTAAGGTATTGAAAGATGTAAAGGTCCTTAATGGATAATGCTTCTAATATATCATGATATGTGCATCTCAAGGATCAAAAGCTTTCTTCCCTAAAGTCACTTGATTATCACATTTTAATACATGACTTACTTCCACTTGCTTTACATTGTTCTATGTCAAAGCAAGTGGCGTCTGGTGTAATTGAACTTAGTAACATAATGAAAGTCATTTTTGGTAAAGTTCTCAAGATTGAAGAGCTTGAAAAACATCAAGATCGAGTTGCTTTAACTTTATGCCACTTGTTGCAATGTGCCTGGGGATGGATTCTCGCTGATCTATGGGTGTGTACGACTTAAATATTCTTATAACTTAAAAATTTCTTCTTGATCGAGACTTTTCTTTCACAATGTGATAAGAACGAGAATGTAGGGATTCTCGATACAGTGAAAAGGACCATAAGACAAATCACTCATCTTATTGGTCTCAGATGACCATCATGAAATGGCCAATGCATGGAGTCGTCATTGATCATTTCAGGCTAGGCATGACGGATGCCTATTGAAACCTAATGTTTTGAGTTTAAACTCAAAACATTGATCTCGTGGTCTATGTAGTACAAAGATTCATTGTTTAGGTTCAAGAGTTGGTTACGCATAATGAGATATGAACCTCTTCACGATGCCTGAATGTTTCCCCCAGTGAGCCTATTCTTCGGGTATTCTAACAGCATTTCGGTATGGTTTGACATGGTTTAGCTCGTAGGGCTTACTATATAAGGTTTAAGTTGATACCTAAATAGGTATCCAAATTACTTCTCCATTCGGTATGGACAGTCGAGGGACCCCGATCCTAGACCCATCGAGGCTTTGGCAGAACGGGTTCGATCCATTGGATGTATTTCCCTATACAAATATGGAGGGTTACTCATGAAAGACATAGATAATTTACATTTGAGAAGTTATTGCCATGCCTATACGGAGGGTTACTCACGAAGGTGGATAGCTCACTTCCTTCTAATAATTAGGTTGTAACCATGCCATGGAGTTTGGAGGGACATTAATGCACATGCAAATGCATGGTGTTTGACAGGGAAACGAGCAAACCTTTTTGTTTACTTCTGTATTACCATTTTGTTAACCTAATGATAATTCAAAAAATAAGACAATCCTAAAAATCATGTCAAACAAAAGATGAGATGACAAAATAACAAAAGAATCATGGTTAAATAATGATTGAAGATCATAAGAACTAGGAACCTAAAAAGACATGGCTAGTTATTGGCCTAACTCTCTACACTATCCCCAACGGAGTTGCCAAGCTGTCACAACGTACCCTAGGGTAGATCCTCATAGATCTATGAATGCGTACACTTAAAATATTTTTCTAACTTGGAATGTCTTCTTGATCGAGACTTTTCCTTGGCGATGTGATGAAAATGACAATGTATGGATTCTCAACTTATGATACAGTGAGGGGGACCATAAGATGAATCGCTCATTTTATTGGTCTCAGATGACCATTGCCAAATGGCCAATGCTTAGAGTCACCACCGATCATTTCAGGTAAGGCATGATCGGATGCCTATTAAAGCCTATGTTTTGAGTTACGAAACTCAGAACATCAATCCCGTGGCGTAAGTAGTGCAAAAGATTCACTGTTTGGGTTTGGGAGTTGGTTATGCGTGATGAGATATAAACCTCTTCACAATGCCTAAAATCAGTACCTTACTAGCTATGTCCTATCTCATTTTTGATTCTTTTGATCTTAGCTTGTCATTATTTTGATATAACCCCTTTTAATGCATAAATCTTGTAGAAATAATCCAGGTTTTGATAAAAAAGATTTAATCTTATATACGCCCCGGAGAGATGGGGAATATAGAGATTTTCGATAAAAGTGACCTCTGGATTTTACTTTGAAAATGGAATGTTCCAC